>PKMM01011779.1:711940-785150 GCA_002933915.1 Eutrema heterophyllum
TTTTTTTTGTCGAATATATATATATATATATATATATATATTTATTGTGGCCTGGTTGTTTTTAACTGTGGTTAAAGTCAACATTTTGGCAAAAAAATAGTCAAATTACTTATGAAATCATTGTACATAATTATTTTTGTTTTTACTCCATCCGTTTCATTATAAATACCGTTTTTCACATATATTAAAAAAAAATTCAATTTTTATTATACCTCTTATTAATTACAGCATTATATAATGTGATTTTATTAATAATAAACTAAAAAATAGGAATAAAAGTAAATTTTTTTATCAAAAATGTGCATTTAAAATAAAAAACGACACTTAAAATATAACAAAATTTATATTTTAAAATGACACTTAATATGAAGCTGAAGGAGTATTATTTTCTTTTGGTAAACAGGTCTGAATAAAAAAATTCAATGGATACAATGTTAAGAAACAAAAAAAAAACCTCTTTCTAAGAAACTATTTGAAAGTAGATGATTATCGAATGCAAATGGTGTGAAATTGACTTCGGTGGATACTTGCGGAGGCTAACCGGAGAGCCAGGTTTGAAGCAGTTTGGAAGCAAGCATAGGTTGCATATTCCGGAGGGCTGAAGATTTGTTCCTGATTGTACGACTCACATTTTTATAAATTTGAGATGCCGATCGAGAGGCGGCAATGAATTCGATTTTTTCTCATGCTCGTTTATCTTAGTCTGCAAGATTATAATGCGGATAATTTTCTTTAATATTTATTCTCATACGTCTGTTTTTTTTTTCTCTCTAGTGGCTAGTATTATGAGAGATTTGCAGGAATATTTATAATTGGAAATTGGAATCAACTACGTATACACACTTTTGTCGGTTCGTAAGACTACTACACAAGTTAATTTCAAGGGACTCGATTCGAAGTTTCTTGGAGGTTATTGGGTAGACTATTTTCATCCAACGAAGACGTATAATTCTTCCAAATCGAATTAAGAAAAACAAAATTCTATAACCAATTATGCTAATATGTGGAGGAGGGTGCACAGAATATACAGACCGGCCGATGTGATAGCTGTGAAGACAAAAGACAAATTGAGAAATGAAAATTACTTGTAAATATCAAATGCCAATGATTTAGGGCAAAGACCATATGAGTACATTGCAACAACTGAAGCATATTGGACTTTCTACAAACTACAAAAATCCCATTTATATATAATCATGCCGCCAATATATATATTTTGGTCAAATGTTTCAAAGTGACATTTGTCAACTTTAAAAGTTTCTTCGAGAAATCTAATACTTTATCACCAAAATAGGAAGTCAAATTGTGAAAGAAAAAAAAAGGAAAATTTTGTCATCCTTTTATTGGATTAAATTAACAAAGAGTTGCGAGACTACATGTATTTTGATTTCTGAATTCCTAAAATTGCTTAATTTATGAATAAATTAAGAAAAGAGAAACCCAGTTAGTGCATGTATACAACTCATATATATTATTATCTTTTCTATATCAAGATATAATATTCGGGTATATTTGACTATCATGTTACAAGAATCCAAGATATGCCATGTTAATTGCATTATAAAACCATATAATCGGTACTTTTTTTTTATAGAATTTGAATTAGATATATTTACCGTTATTTTTATTTATATAGATTATTAGTTCAATTTTATGGGTTTTTCAGCTGCCATTAGGTTTTGATCTTTGGAGTAGTCGAATGGATGGTAGAGATGGAGGGCATATTTGGTGACTTTCCCCAACACGAACATTAAGAGAGACAATATCATCACAATGATATATATATATTTTCCACCATAACCACTTAAAAGAAAATTTAAGTTGTGTATTGACCCAACTCCTTCCACAAGAACCTAATTTTTATGCTCATCCACTTCTCATTTTCTATGGATTTTCCATCAACATTTGCATCACCAGCTCACAACATTCAGTTGGGTTCCACTTAAATTCCTCCTCTCTCTTTCTATAATTATATATACATATTATATATATATATATATATATGAATCCGTTGTAGCCATATATACATACCTACATATTTATACCTATATTATATACACAAGAGCCCAGAACTTGTCGGCTACAAGTCAAAAAGTCATATCGACCTCAGCCAATGGGATTGCACTCAAAGCATAGACATATGGGTTATTGGTGGACACCTATATATGAATTATTTGGTATCTATATAAGTTTCTTAATTTGATGTTTCAACGTCAGGAGTTTCACTTGAAGACGACTTTGAAGAGTGGAACTTCTTGGGGTTCATGTTATTTTCGGCTGCATTCAAAGCTGTCGTCATCTTTTTGGGAAACGTTTTAGCACAACATACATACATACAACTATACATAGCACTACAAGAAAACAATGCAATTTTTCCGACGAGATTTGGACGAAAGTATCATCCGTCAGAAATTTTCGACGATAACAATCCGACGGAACAATTCTGACGGATTTCCGACAAATACTGATGTTGCCGACATAATGCCGACGGATTTTCGACGGATGTTCGACAGATGTTGACATTGCCGACATCGTTGCCGACATCGATAATATCTACGTTGTATCCGTCGGAAAATACGCACAATTTTCCTTATAAAAACGTATCCACCCTCTCATTTACAATCACAACAACAAAAAAAAACCTCTCTTATCTAATTCCTTACGAAAATGTCTTCTTCAGATCCTTATAATTATTTTCGATCATGGATGGACAAGCCTCATCAAATTCCGGACACGGGCCTAGTTACAGAAGAATTCAAAGAAGGTATGCAGGAATTCATGGCATTTGCGGGTACGCAGAAGAAAGCATAAAAACCGGTAAAATCTAATGCCCTTGTACCAATTGTGGGAATTGTAGATTAATCGTGATAGATGAAGTATGGTCACACCTGTATTGTCATGGGTTTATGCCGGGTTACAAGATTTGGTATTATCACGGAGAAAATGATGCAATGGTGGATAATTATGCTAGTACTAGTGAACAGTATATTGAGGATAACGCTAGCTTAGAAGAACCTGCAATGGAAGTAGAAAGTACCGTAGGTCATGTTCAGATGGTGAATGATGCATTTCGTGAAAGTATACCATTGATTGCTGAGTATGAAGATAGAAGAGAAGAACCTAACTTAGAAGCTCAGAGATTTTTTGATATGTTAGACGCTGCTAAACATTCGTTATATGATGGGTGTAGAGGTGGACATTCCCCTTTATCATTTGCAACTAGGATGATGAGTATAAAGACAGATTTCAATTTGAGTGAGGATTGCGTGGATGCAATCGCTGATTTTGTGAAAAACATTTTGCTAGAAGATAATCTTGCACTGACATCATACTAGGAGATACATAAACTTGTTCAATGTCTAGGATTGCCGTATCAGATGATAGATGTATGCATTGACAACTGTATGCTCTACTGGAGAGAGGACGCAGACCGTTCGACATGCCGTTTTTGTCGCAAACCTCGGTATAAGGAAACAAGCGGAAGAGTGTCAGTGCCATATAAACGGATGTGGTATTTGCCGTTAACAGAGAGATTGAAGAGGTTATATCAGTCAGAGCGCACATCGGGAGCAATGAGATGACATGCAGAGCATACAACAGATGGATATTGAAGTACGGATGCGTTCCAATTGAAGCACAGACGCAAAACCTTTTGGTTTTACTGTCATAGGCGATTCCTACCTAGCGATCATCCTTATCGTCGGAGCACCACATTGTTTAGGAAGAACCGAAAAGTAATTGATGGTCCACCTCCTGAGTTAGATGGACAATATTTGTTGGATCAGTTCAGAGATTTTGGTGCAGATAGGACCGTTGATTGTGGTGGTAACGGGCATCATGTTGTTGATGGTTGTGGCAACGTACATAATTGGCACAAGAGAATTATTTTCTGGGATTTGCATTATTGGAAGGACCATCTTTTGAGGCATAATCTAGATGTCATGCACATTGAGAAGAATTTTTTCGACAACATTATGAACACCGTTCTCAATGTCCAAGGAAGACGAAGGACAATCTGAAGTCTAGATTGGACTTGCCAGACATTTGTTTTCGTAGAGCACAACATGTGACAGGGAACGGGAAGCCTCCGGTCCCGGCTTTTCGTTTGGATGAACCTTCAAAGGCCGCGTTTTTTGACTGGATTGCCGAAAGTGTTAGATTCCCGGACGGATACGCATCTAACCTTCGGAACTGCGTTGATCATGAAGAAGAGAAGTTTACTGGGATGAAGAGTCATGATTGTCATGTGGTGATGCAGCGCCTCCTTCCATTTGCCTTTGCATGTCTTCTACCACGTAATGTCCACGAAGCAATTGCAGGTACAATCATTAAATTATTTTGTTAATACTTTACACAATATATATTTTAGTATTTAATTATTCATTTGTTATCCATATTTTGCAGGGATTGGTGCCTTTTTTCGAGATATATGTTCTCGCTCTCTTACATCAGACGGTATCCGCAATCTTGCGGATAATATACATGTAATCCTTTGAAATTTGGAGAAGATATATCCGCATTCCTTCTTTGATGTTATGGAACATCTAACAATTCATCTCCCTCGAGAACCAGAGCTTGGAGGCCCGGTTCAGTACCGTTGGATGTATCCTTTCGAACGGTATATGTTTCATCTAAAGAAAAAGGTGAAAATTTTGAGCAGAGTGGAGGGTTCTATTATCGCACAGAGTATCAATGAAGAAACTTCACATTTTGCCGAGTTTTACTTTCCATCACAAGTCAAAACGAAGAGTCGTAGAGCAGCTCGACATGATGACGGAGGCGTACTACCTTTCTATCCGGTCGATGTTCCTCATATATTCTTAGAGATTTGACGACTTAGTGGAAAAGGCAAGAAGCGGAGACTTTCATCACATGAGCGGGATCATTTGCATATGTATATTCTCACAAACTGCGATGGAATTGAAGAATATGAGAGGTATTAAATTGAACCAAATTATTAATTACTTATTAGGTCCTTGCTTATATATATATATTAACGTGATGATCGCTTCAATGTCACAGCTTGTATATGGCTTATCAACGTTTTTCATTTCCGAACAAAACATAGGACGAGCTAATCGAGCTCAAACAGGAAGAGTTCGGACGTTGGTTAGGAGATTATGTAAGTATTTTAATTGCCTTGTTTAAACTTTCATATATAATGAATGATTTCTTTTACTCATTTTTAATTTATTCGTGCAGGTGACGACTGAGAAGGCTAACGGACAAAGCTTTCTCACGTGGTTAGAAGAAATTTCGCGCTTTCCACTAGAAAACATGCAGTCACATGTTATGTATAGCACACGGGGGTACGCTTTTAAGTTTTTTTCGGGATGATAGGAGTGCGACAACTTCAGATTACAGTGTATCTACTCAATCCGGTGATCTTGTATACTATGGTGTCGTACATGAGATTTTCGATGTTCAGTACCCGGGAATGCTCGGTTTGAGATGCGTTGCATTTTTATGCAACTGGAACGACCCATTAGTAGGAAGCGGTGTGCGACATGACCAATTTGGTGTTACATCATTACATAGCAGAAGGCGACTCCAGAAATATGAGCCATTCGTACTTGCTTCACAAGCAGACCAGGTTAGTTTTATTCTTTTATGTTAATTTATTTGTTAGTATATATTTTTGCATTACCGTGTCTAAATTGTTATATGACTTTATTACATGGTGTAGGTATGCTATATTCCCTATCCTCGAGTGACAAACAAGCAAGACCCGTGGATTACAGTCACATCGATAAACCCGAGAGGTAGGGTTCATGGGATGTCCGATCATGAACCCCTCCAGCAAAACTCTGTTGGTTTAGGTTCGATCGACCATTAACTTGAGGTCGACCTTGTTGTTGATTTCACCGTACATGTCGATGATCGGGTATTTGAGGATTCAGAGGAAGAATTTGACGAATTTGGTGAAACTTCCGATTCAGCAGAATCAGATTACTCATCATCAGATTCGGAGTAGTTTTAATTATAAACTTTTCATCGTAAAATATGTACTTGAATTTGAAGTGTAATGTGTAATGTGTAATATATTAGTTATGTGGAACTAGAAACTTAGACATTTGATTTACTAAGTGTAAGAAATCCGAAAATAAAATAAAAAAATTCGCTAAGTATACTTCCGACGGATTAAGTTTTAGCCGAGGCGTTCAGTTTTAGCCGAGGGTTTCAGTTTTAGCCGAAGGATTCAGTTTTAGCCGGGGTAACTTAATCCGTCGGAAATTTCCGATGGATTTCCAACATATTAAGTTTTAGCCGAGGCATTCAGTTTTTGCCGAGGGGTTCAGTAACCGGGGTTTCAGTTTTAGCCGGGGTAACTCAATCCGTGGGAAATTTCCGACGGATTATTGAGCATAAGGTTTTAAACACGTTTACATCGTGTTTTACACCTTCAATCTCGATATCCGTCGGAAATTTCCGACGGATTTCCGACGGATATTAACATGTCATATTTAAAAAAAAATGTATTATATAGAATTTATAAAATTTGATAGAAGTGTTATAGTATAAGTTATAGTTGATTTATGTGAAATGTATAGGTTTTGATGTTGTATAAGTTATAAACTCATTCAAAGTCTTTAATATTGATGAATTTACTGTTTTTTGAATGAAATATGTAGATTAGGAATCCCTAAATCATATAACTAAACCCTAAACCTCAAATATACCCTAAATCCGTCAGAAATTTCTGACGGATTTAGGACATATGACACTTGCCTGTTGACTGGCCAATCGACAAACATGCAAGGAATATACCTTTCCGACGGATTTAGATTTTTTCGAAACCGCGGGAATATCAACCACGTAAATGAAAATAATTTTCGGAATCCGACGGAAATCAATATATATCGACAAACCATCGATTTCTTTTCTCATTTATCTATTTTTTCTCTCTCTCTCTTCTGACGCTTCTTCTCTCTTCTCTCTTCTTCTTCCTTCCGAAAACTTACAACTTCTCTCTTCCTCTTCTTTTGATTTCTTCTCAAATCTCTCTCTTCAATCCTCAATTCCTCATTTCCTATGGATCCAAATATGTAAGTTTTCAATTCCTTATTTTTTTTGTAGATCTTGTTAGTTTTTAGGGTTTATTAGTGTTAGGTTGTTAGAATAGAATTTTTTGTGTATTGTTAGGTGGTTAGAATTGAATTTCTTATGTAATTGTTATGTACAATAATATTATTGTTAGGGTTTATGTGATTAGATTGTAGATTTAGAATTGTTAGACTTAGAAAACAAAATTTTGATTTATAAAAACGGCTTTTAAATATTTTTTAAGTATTTAGAAAATTATAATTGAATTTTTCAAAATTTTGTACTAAATATAAACGTTTTTAAAATATTTATCAAATTTGTATATAATATTTATCAAATAAAATTGTTTTTTAAAAACATTTTTAATTTTTTTTTAAGTATTTAGAAAATTATAATTGGATATTTCAAAATTCTGTACTAAATAAAAACGTTTAAAAAATGTTTATCAAATTTGTATATAATATTTATCAAATAAAATTGTTTTTAAAAACGTTTTTAAAATTTTTTTTAAGTATTTAGAAAATTATAATTGGATTTTTCAAAATTTTATACTAAATAAAAACGTTTTAAAAATGTTTATCAAATTTGTATGAAATATTTATCAAATAAAATCGTTTTTAAAAACGTTTTTAAAATTTTTTTTTTAAGTATTTAGAAAATTATAATTGGATTTTTCAAAATTTTGTACTAAATAAAAACGTTTTAAAAACGTTTATCAAATTTATATATAATATTTATCAAATAAAATCGTTTTTAAAAACGTTTTAAAATTTTTTTTTAAGTATTTAGAAAATTATAATTGAATTTTTCAAAATTTTGTACTAAATAAAAACGTTTTTAAAATTTTTATCAAATTTGTATATAATATTTATCAAATAAAATCGTTTTTATAATATTTTGGGAAATATCAAATTCTCAAACTTGGAATTTTTCAAATTTTTGGGAAATTTGAAATTTTCTGTAATTTTGAAATTTTTGGGAAATTTTGAAATTTTCTGTACTTTTGAAATTTTCGGTAACTTTTGAAATTTTCTGTAACTTTTGAAATTTTCTGTAATTTTTAAAATTTTCGTGAAATTTTGAAATTTACCGTAATTTTCGGGATAATCAATTAATTTACTAACGATTTTATGGTTTTCTGCATGAATAACGAGGACTCACTATGTTTGGGAGGCGGCTCCCTAGGACGCCGTTCTCGGGGTTTTCGAGCTATGCCTCCTGGCGGATCGAGCTCGGGAACTGAAGTCCCGGACTCCCAATAATTCGCTGCTCGGAGCCGGATTAGGATCGAGGATATGTCCAGCAGCCGAACCGAGACCATTGCATCCGTCTCGACCCGAAATTCGAGGACGTGACTTGGTATGTGAATTTTCATTTATTATTTCAATTTATTTATATTTTTAATCTTAACGTATTTAATTCTTTTTTAAATGTTTTCAGGGTTAAGTTGTCGACTGAGATAAACAAGGCGATTTTGCGGATGCTCCACAACATGTTGGTAAAACCGTACGAGAAGTACTCGGACATGCCAACTGACGAAAAAGACTTGTGGCACCGGACTTTCGCGGTAAGTCGTTCAATATATCTTTTTTTTTTTAGTTCATTTTGTTATTTTTTTATTTTAAAAACTAACATTATGTTTTTTTTTATTGTAGCAAGAGTTCACGTGAGATCATAATCATACCAAGAAGGTTATTGGCCAATTCGACAAGTTTGCCGCGCTTTCGTACTCGAAGCACATGCACGAGTGGAAGCAGAAGTGGAAGCATAACAAAGGCAAGCCGAAGGACCTCGAGGACGACGTGTGGTAGAGCTTCTGCGATTACTGGAGTAAGCCAAAGACGAATGAGCCCTCCGAGAAAAACTCGAAGAACCGGAAGAGCGAGCGAGGAGGGAAGGGGATCTACATTCACAACGGGGGCGCAAAGACCGTCGAACGCGAGACGATGGAAATGGTAAGTTTAATTTCTATTTTTATTTACTAATTTCATTTTTATTTTTATTTTACTTAACCAAATTTCACAAACAAAAGCATACGGCAAACCTCCGGATTACCTTAAAGTAATCGAGCAAAGGCACACCAACAAAAAATCCGGTCTGATCCAAGATATGGGGATGCGTGACCTTGTCGAGAAGTGCAAGAAGAAGAAGACGGAACATGAAGTTTCGATGTCGCAGCTCACTCTCGACGGATCGTCGTCCTCAAACGAGTTATCCCGGGAACAGATCAACCAACTTGTTCTCGAGGTATGTTTTAATTTGATTTCAATTTTTTTTTATTTTCGTAATTTTCTTTAATAACATTTTTAAACTTTCGTAGGAAACTCGACAAGTCAAATGTCGATTTGCGGGGTTAGACGGGATTCTAACCCATGAATCTTCCTCCTCTATGCTTTGATATGCTTCAGAGTACAAAGAAGAAATCGAGAAGTTTCGACCGTGACGAGAAGGTCGGTGAGTTGCAGTCCGCACACGCGGAGTTGCAGACCGCTCACGACTCAACCCGTCAAGAGCTCAGCGTTTTGCAGGCGACCATGAAGAAGGCCTTCCCCGATCTATTTCCGGATTAAATTTCATGTTTTTTTATCTTTTTATAACATTTTATGTTTTTTTTTGTAATAACATTTTATATTTTATGAATTTTTTTTAAATCAAATTTATTTTTATAATTTTTTATTATTTAAATATATATTTTTGTTAAATTTAAATAGAATAATAAATTATTTAAATAGAATAATTATTTATTTATTATTAAAAAAAATTATATAAATCCGTAGGAACGTTGTCGGAAATGTTACCGACAGCTTTCCGACGGAATATTTCGACACAGATCCGTCGGAAATCCGTCGGAAACGGGATCCGTCGGAAACGGGATCCGTCGGAAATCCGTCGGAAATAAATCCAACGGTTTTCCGACAACTTTCCGACACTTATTTCCGATCAAAACATCTGTCGGAAATATGTCCGTCGGAAATTTCCAACCCGTTTCCGACGACTGAAATCCGTCGGAATGTTCCTACGGATATCGATTTCCGACGATCTAGAACCGACAGCTTTTTTTCCGTCGGAAATGGTCCGTCGGAAAATGATCACACGTAGGTGTACATATGCTTGTATTTTCCAACAAAACCTAAGTTACCTAATTCAAATCTTGTTCAAACTACTATACTTCTTCACCTTCCTAGACCTACAGAGCATGTTATGATGATAGGAAAATGATGGCTCTATATTTATTCTTCTCAGTGGTTGTACATTTTGACCATTGCAAACTTTCTACCGACTCTAGCAAACTTCGAAATTACTCTAAGATTTAAACTAGGACACTTAATTACCAATATAAATATATATATATATGTGTTGTATGTGGATTCTACATACATAATCTTCGCATATCATTGGCCTCACACATATGTTATATTATATCAATAAATTAATGTGTATGTATATAGTGTATATATATATATGTTTGGTGCGTCAAAGACTCAAAATGAGTAATGCATTAAAAAAGTGTATAACTATATAGTTCATAGCCCTTCGTTAGTTGTTCACTGTCGAAGAACAGTGGAATTTGCCAATTTAGTACAGGATTAATTAGCCGTGTGAATAGTTTCACTTGTTTCTTTGTGTTCTTATAATTTATAATTCATTAGTACAATTTTGATCTAACTTTTCATATACGTAATCCACACATACTTCTATGTGCTCTGGCCCCTCTGGCCCCCTCTTAAATCATATTTATATTTGAGTCTGTGAAAAAAAAACGAAGAATATAAGTTTTTAGCGTTTCCAACAAAAAAAAGAATAAAAAAACTGAGTGTTGGCATGGATGATTATTAAGAAAGAAAAGTCTGGACTTTGAAAACATCAAGGAAGATCCAACACTTCTTGTACCGGGCAGTTTTGGGGTGTGTTCCCGTATGTAACAATCTGGCAGATCGTCACTGCGGTACGGACCGGTTCTGTCTGAGATGTGGAGCGGATGTGGAATCTATAAATCACCTTTTCTTCGAGTGTCCCCCAGCAATCCAAACCTGGGCACTTTCAGGGATCTCATCAAGTCCGAGCTCTTTCCCGAGTGACTCTCTCTACATGAATTTCGATTATCTCCTCTGGCGTGCAAAGGAAGGAGGTGTAATGGAAAAACATCTAGAGGCTTTCCCGTGGATAATCTGGTTTATTTGGAAGGCCATGAATGATAAAGCCTTCAATGGCAAGGATGTCTCTCCCGTTGATACCCTTCAACTCGCTATCCATGAAGCAGAAAATTGGAAAGTTGCACAAGTGGTCTCGCAAATAGGTGAACAAAGCGTTAACCCACCGGGCTCGCCCCAAGGTGTTGAGAGAAGCGGACCAAGACCCCGTTGTCAAATAGATGCCTCACGGGCATCCGATGATGACCTGTTTGGGGGTGGTTGTGTAATTGAGCTAGTTAGTGAACGGACGAAGAACTTTCGGCGCTTTTGCGAAGGAAAGAACTTTATCCCCCATCCATGTTGAATTTAATACCTTATTATGTGCCATGAAGACCGTCCTGCGACTAGGAGAACTAGCGATGACTTTTGAAACATATTGCCTACAGATGGTCAAGGTGATCAATGAAGAGGAAGAATGGCCCGCTTTGGCATCAGAAATTGATGGGTTCAATCATTTACGTTATACTTTTGTTCATTTAGATATTTCTTTTATCCCTCGTGTTTTCAATGTCCGTGCCGACTCCCTTGCAAAAGGGCTCGAGCTCGAGGTATTGTCTTTTTCCATGTAGACTCTTTCATTCCGATCTGGATGGCCTCCGAGGCCACCCTTCTCGAATCTTCGTAATAATATATGGAGCTTTTGACGTAAAAAAAAAAGTGGTTTAGAAATGTAGTGACTAGTATTTCTCCACGTATCAATCTTAACTATTTAATATTTAAGTGTTTTAGGTGGCATCTTTTTAAAATTTCACTCAATCTTATAAATATCTATAGATTTTTTGTATTATCCGAGTTTGAAATGAAAATATGGACCATACAAATTTAAAATCATGAATCTAATACATAAGTCTTTTGTAAACCATTAAAACCACAATGATATAATAGATATTGTTTAGATTTGATGAGATTTATGGGTCAAAATCAAATAATATGAAAAAGATAATAAAAAAACTCTATAAATAAATAAAATCATAAAATACAATTGTAGTATAAACATTTTATTATTTCTTCCTTGTAGTATTTTTCCAAAATTTAACATATTATCTTGATATGTGATTGATTTTAAGAGTTTCTGAAAGTGTTTTACACACTAAAAGGTGGAATAGTAAAAAATTAATTTCAAAAATTGTGATTCAAACATCCCAAAATTGGACTTACTGCAAACAAAGATACTATATTGGTGTAATATATACTGTTATATAGAAATAAAACCTTTTTTTTTAACAGTGTAGAGATATAATTGTAAAATATAATATTATATATAGTGCATTTCACTATTAGAATAAATGAACTCTAACAATTATGAAAAGAAAACTACATGTGAATAAGATTTAACATAAATAATAGGAATGATAAAACTAAATCAAACAAATAACAAACTTTTGAGTCGATTAGAACCATCTCGATCGTTAGTACCAACAACAATATGGTATTGTTTTGCAAAGTCTTATGATATTCACCTTTATTTTTCACATATTCTTCAAAAATTTCAAATCAGAGATTGAGTTAAGAAAAAGAATCATGAGAAATAAAGATTATAATTAGATTAGAAATGTTAATTTTTAAAAAATGATGAGTATATTGTTTTTTTTTTTTTTTTAACACTGAACTAATTATGAGAACTACTACAAAGACAATTCTACAACGGACAACGCTACCCGCTCCACAATGATCCGCGATCACGATGAACGGCTCCACTTGCGCCACACTGAATATTTCCTTATAAATTGGCCTCCATTAATCTGCAGAAATTGCGTTCCCTGAGAATCAAAACCCGAACCTCCTAGTGTATAAGTATTAATGAACCCTTTGGTCAACTACTGAACTAAGGGGGCTTCCTCCATGAATAAAATGTTGATGGAAGACATTTCATCTTATATAGAGTCTCATCGTAGGGTTTCCAAATAATGTTATATAGATTTTCAAAAATTTTAAAAATTGTTAAATAATCAATAATAAACAGAAATAAATGCAAAATATGTTTGATAACTATATTAGGTAACAACCAAATTCCATCTGCATTATATTTGCAAATTTTTGTAACTGATATTTTTGTTTTATCATATTCTAATGTAAGTTTCATCTAATTTGAATATAATTAAATGATGATTTGATGTTATTTATATATAGTGCCAAAACTTAAAATGGATTCCAATTTCAAAGCACATAAATATGTTTTGTTTATTTTTTATTGCAATATTTCTTTGGAGTGATGATATGAAATTATTTTTGCAGAATCTTATATTCATTGGTAAATGAAGAAATGGAAATACAATTTTGCATTATGAAGTAGGTACGTGATTTAAACGATATTGATATAGATTTTTGTTTGTTGTCGTGAAAATTCTTTTAAATGGTTAAACTACGATGATTTTCCCAAAAGTATAAAAAATACAAAATAATCGATAGAAATATTGAATGCGTAGTTTTAGTTAAATATTTTTGTCAATTATAAATAAATAGTTTTGGTAAATATGAAATTTGTAAGAATAATATCTTTCACATTAAAAAAATTGAAACCAAAATTGTATTTTATAAATGAAATAACTTATAAAATAATATTGATTTAACAGTGTATACAAAATCTCATAATAAAGCTTATGTGATTATGCATATTAATCAAGTAAAATATAAGTTTAATGTGAATGACATGAATACAATTATTCTAGTAAGTGAAATCTTTTTACAAAAATATATTGAGAGACTATGATTATGCATATTAATCAAGTGAAACATAAGTTTAATGTGAATGACATGAATGTAATTATTCTAGTAAGTAAAACTTTTTTTCAAAAATATCATGAGATGCTCTATGGTAATGACAAATCACCATAACACAATTTTAAATCACATGTCAAGCCAAATTTATTTTTTTACCAGTCATTCTCAATTAATATATAAGAGATATAAAAATCAGCGCTGTCGGAAAATGAAAAACAAAAAGCAAGCAAATAACAGAAAAAAATACTTCCTCCGTTATGTAATAAGTGATGCTTTAGAAGTTTTTTTTTCTCAAATAAGTGATGTTCTCACAAATTAATATAGAAACTTTTACAAATTTTTTTTTAAACATCAACATGCAAACGTTCATTGAACATATATATTTGACAGACATTTATTCTTAGAAGTATATTTATTCTTAAAATCAGTTACAAAAAAGTATATTTATTTTTAGAAATAATGAAAAGTAAAAAAAAATGAATGTTAAAAAACTAAGAGGGTAAATACAAATAGTAGGTAGCAAAAACCTTAGGATCCCGTCAAACCAGGATCCGCTTTCCCATTTACTCTTTGTAACTGATTGAGATGACAACCCAAGCTTTTACCAATAACGTTCAAAATAAAATACAAATAATTATTTAAGTTTTTTTCCAAATGTTTTTCTTATTAACGTACAAATGTTTCCAAGTCGATATCAACAAGCACGAGCCTTATGACTTAGTAGGTTCTTTTTTTTCTTGATTTTATTAGGTTTATTCTTTCTTCGTATAAAAATTTATAAACTACGAAAGTAAAATTAATTAGATGTTTGAAAACTTCAAAACTACCAAATTAAAATTATTAGATGTTTGAAGTTAGCTATTAGATGTTATTTGTAATATGTGGTATGCACAATTGCATTTCAAATATACAGCAACTTGTAATAATAATTCTACAACATTTGCTCAAATATTAAATTTCTGTAAAACTTACTAAAATTTAGTATATATTCAAATAAATATTAATTATTATCTTTTTTTTTTTTATGACCTAGACTGTCCGGTCAACATCAGACTGGAGAGATGAGGACTGACTAACTCATGCCAAACCAGAAAGACTTCACACATTCCGACTAATGTCTAGAGTGAGTGGACCCAACTGACAAAGCTCTCTCACGGGTTTTCAACTGGGCCTAAGCCCAGTACCAGCTTCCACACACGATTGTGACTTTGTTCCCAGGGACGCTAGAACTCAGAGTTGGTGCGAATCATGCACTCCCTTCCTCCCTCAAACCCCAAGTGCCCTCAAGTGTTTTTGAATATGGTAAATGTATCATATAGAGGATTAACAACTTATAAGTGCATAACACACACCCTAAGTCCTAACACAGTAGTTATCCTGTGATTATTGGATATAATTCTATAAAGAAACTCTTATAAAACATTATACTTAAATTTAAATAACAAACAAAAATCTTCAGCAAACAATTTTAAAAACTAAACCTCTAGTTGTGAATTTTTGGTTTGTTGGTGTGTGCAAACAAATAAACATCAAACAATTCCAGGTACGTACAAAAATATAGTAATATGGATAAATAACTCTCTTTTTAGACTTAATATGTAGATATATAGTACCTTTCAAAAGTGCTATTAGTAAATGTTTTTTTTACCCCTTTCTATAATGGGATTTTACGTTTGCCATTTTAGGCTAGTTTCATCAACTTCATAAAAAAAAATCATTGTTCATTTCCGTTTCAATGAGGTTTAACATGAATGTTAAACGTTTTTTTATCCCTAATCATTCTGTTTAAGATAAAAATAAGTATATGTAACAACAATCTTAATTATGTCTTTTATAAAACAGTACTCATAGCTTGTAATAAACCATTGACTGAATACCATGATTCACCTAAGACGAGTAGGGAAACTCAAAACTCGAGACTTACGCAAACTAGGCCAATCACGCCGAATCACGATGATGTGCTTCAAACTTTTGCCTATATATTATACATATATGTATTATGGTGTAAAAAATAAATATATGAATCATTTTCTTTGTTTTAAAAAAGAAGAAAAAACATTTTCAAATGTTGACAAAAAAACCTACATTTTGATGTAAGGTGGGTTGAAGAAAAAAAGGAAAATGTAAAAATTGAAAAGAAGAGAGAGAGAGAATGAAAAGACAAGTCAAACGTCAAATCGAACCACTTCCTTATCATACGACTGTCAGTGCCCTTCTGTGTTGTCATTCTTTTTCTCTTTCTTTTACCCCTAAATTACCAAACAAATAGAGAAAGAGCTATCTTTTTAATATTTTGTTTCAAAATAAAAATGAATGCGAAAAGATAATAAACATCCTGTCGCTCGTGCGCCCCTGAGCACACGAGGTCGATAAACCATCGAAAAATAGTTCGTACAAGTAGAAAAAAATCATCCAATCATCTCCATCATGACATTTTTTTTGTTTTTCTCGCTAACTTACGATAAAAAAAAGAAGATAAACGTAACAAAAACTTAACTTTAGTTTTTTTTAACTGTACTGCATTTTCAGCAACAAAATAATATATTTTCGATGAGAAATTTTTGTCATAAATCACCCTTTTGAATAACTAAATAATATGAATCCATCTTAATTATATATGACAACCATCTTAATTAAAACAAAATATAAATCCGATATAGTTTATAAATCAATTTAATTTATACCGGTTTGGTTAGTGTATTAACAAAAGAAGAAAAAACCCAACAGACGGACAATATCGATCCGGCCGACACGCTTCACCATGCCCTTCCCACTCTCTTCCATTTGTAATTTCTTGTGGAAAGAAAATATTGTTTTTTTGTTTTGCTAATTTTTTATTTTGTTTGTTAAAGCAGAATGAATTTAATTTTGATTGGCCCAACTTGTAAAATTCAGCTTTCTCAACTGGTGAATATATGGGTTCGGACCACGACTGCGCCATTATCAGAGCCACGTCTTGACTTCTGTGGTTGGATGTTTCATATTAATTTCATTCTCTTGCCTGATTGATTTGATTAATTTTGGTGTTTTACACCAATAATATATTTGTTTTATGATTAGTATTTGTTATAGCTGGAAATACAATTATCAAAATTTGTAAATAGTAAAAATAAAGAAGTATTTGGTTTCATCTTTGAAAAAAAAAAATCGATGGACTATCGAACAATAAACAGATAATTTGTTTTTCGATTAGAACATACATGGTTTAAGAGCGTTTTGGACAAATTTTTTTTGAGGTAAACTGAATTAGTATTTCGATTCTCGTGAGAGTTTTACAAGAACAAGAACAAAGAAGACACAAATGTTTAAGTCTAGAGCTAAATTGCAGTAGAGAGTGGTGTTGAGAGTTGGGAAAAAGTTATCCCTTGCTCCTTACTCTCGTCCTTGTTTTATATTCCGAGATCATGTTTAACGTCTCCGTTTACTCCGTCTGATTCACCATGAATGATATTTAAGTCTGAGGCTCTGGCTGTTATGTTTAGGCGACTTAAATCACCGGTTTGAACGAGTCTTAGGTCTCGGCGGGATTGACTAACGGTTCTACATTTAATCCTCTTTGACCGTAGATGTTCACTCCGATGGATCTTTCAGCTCGGCTCGTTACCTCATTTACTCATTTGACCTCACTGGACTCCTTGACTTCGTTGAGTTTTTTTACCATAGGTTTACTGAATCCGATTTACTGGACCTGATTTTTATCCCTACAATACTATATGTTTTTTTTTTGTTAATAAATACCTTGATAATTACTATAGTATATTATATATAGTATTGAGATGAAGTTTCATATTTGCAAAACGGCATTCAGAATAACGTGCGTATATTTAATTTGATTAAAATAAATGAGATTTCTAGCGACTGATTATATTAATCATATGTTGAAAATATATTCATTTAGTATTTCTGTCTATAAATATATTAATGTTACTACGTTAAATAATGTAATTTTTTGTTGAAAAAATAATAATAATGTAAAATTTAAAAGATAATAGACCACCCGTTTATATAATAGAAATAAAAGTTTGTCTGATAAAATATTAAATACTTACGAAAAATAATATGTTAGAAGAAAATTTACACATTCCAATTTAATTAAGTTTTATGGGTAAAACCGTCCAAAATAATGTAATTATCTATACTTTTAAAACAAAAACACTTTTACAATCTGTTTACAAACACCTCTTATTTTATTTAAAAAAATTAAATATGTTGCCAAACAGATATTAAACATGTTGTCAAACATTTATTAAATCTATTATAAACTTAAAAATTACAAATTAAATAGATTTGAATCAATAACAATTAAATTAGTTCTTATTCCTCAATTCACATTTTATATATTATGAAAAACTTTATAACGTGCGGAAGCGCGAATTTAGAATCTAGTTGATATGAAAAACTATACCATCAATCTATTTATTTACGATTATTTCTTACCATTTTCTTAGACCTCTTCTAATTATTCTATTACCATTTATTACGTTTTTTTATCCCAGAAAACTCTTATCGTTTTATATTACAAGAATTCTATTAAAAATAAATAATTCAATACTTAGCCAAAACATGAAACAATTTTTATAAAAAAACTTTAAATAAGAAAAAGAAAAGGTAGAGAGGGGAAAGGGAGGATGGTGAGGATTGGTCCAACGGTCAAACAGAAAACCATCAAATCAGAATTCACTACAGTTAGGAAATTTATTTCACTCCTCTGTCTTTTAACTTAATTAGGCCTATGTTCTTATCCATCACCTTCCTCTAAATTTTACCATTTTATCCCATCTCCATGCACACATGACACAACCTTACATATATACATACATATGTATGTATCCATGGTGTTGTTCAGGCTTTCACATGTTCGGTATCAAGCCAAAAAGACAATTGCCGAGGATCTTGGTTTTATTATATTATCCTACTCAATAAATACGTCTCGTTTTGGAAATTTAATGTTTGATGAGATTGAGTAGGATTTTGATGCTAATTATGTTCATTTTTCTTAACACTTTCTCGTTATTTATATTATAGTTTTCTCATTTCAATTCCTTTATATTTTTTGCCAAAGGGTTCTCATTTCAATTCTTCTCATTTCCATAGATTTGGCCCACCCTGTATCCTTTTCTTCTTAATCATTATTTTCCTCTTTTGGTAACCAAATCACTAAATTTCCAATTGATTAATGCTTTAACCTTTCTTTTTAATCGCTATCAAGACAAACCAGTAGTTTTTTTTTTACCATCTTCGTTTAAAGGGTATCTGAGCCGCCCGGTTCATCCATTCAAATATCTCTCTCTCATTCACTCTCTCTCTTATCAGGCCAAAAAATATCTAACACCACAAAGCAATAAAGAATCCTTCTCTCTCTCTCTCACTCAGAGAGGAGCAAGAAGCTTCAAAAGATCAAACCTTAAGCTTTTCTCCCCGGAAATAAATATTCTTCTTTTTCAAAATCCAAAACCTCTAGTAAGCCAACAAAATCAATCAAAGGAGGCACCTATTATTTTATTTTATTTTATTTTATTTTGCCGAAGGCTCCTTACTAAACCCTAGTTTTTTTTCTGGAGAGCATTCAAGAACCAAGAAGAAAAGAATGAGCAGCCTCGAGGAATCCCTGAGATCTTTGTCGTTGGATTTCTTAAACCTTCTAATCAACGGTCAAGCTTTCTCCGACGTAACTTTCAGCGTCGAAGGCCGTCTAGTCCACGCCCACCGTTGCATCCTCGCCGCTCGGAGCCTCTTCTTCCGCAAATTCTTCTGTGGGACCGACCCACCACAATCCGGCACAGGCATAGACCCGACCCGACATGGGTCAGTACCCGCTAGCCCAACAAGAGGCTCCCCGGCCCCATCTGGAGTCATACCAGTGAACTCAGTCGGTTACGAGGTGTTTCTGCTGCTGCTTCAGTTTCTTTATAGCGGACAAGTCTCGATCGTGCCGCAGAAACACGAGCCGAGACCGAATTGTGGCGAGAGAGGATGTTGGCACACGCATTGCTCAGCCGCCGTCGATCTTGCTCTCGATACTCTAGCCGCCTCTCGTTATTTCGGCGTCGAGCAGCTCGCATTGCTCACTCAGGTTTCTTTCTCTCTCTCTCTCTGCCTTCACTCGGTTTACTTCTCCATGCACATCCAAAGGAAACAATATTAAAATTTTCAACTTTTTTTTTTTGTTCTGCTTCTTTTCGATTGTTTTCTTTCATGGGTTTTGCTTAGAATTGCTAAATCTCAAGACCCTTTTGATTTTGATTGGTTTTCTTTCATAGGTTTGGCTTAAATTTGTTAAATTTTCAAAACTCTCTTAATTTTGATTGGTTTATTTCATATATAGGTTTGGCTTAAATTTGTTAAAATTTTAAACCCTTTTCGATTATATATATATATATATATATATATATGTATACGTCTATGCTAAATAGTCTTTGTTGTTGTCTTGATTTCATGTGTAAATGAATTTATCTTCTTGCAAAGGAACCATCGTCGGAAAAGTTTCTGAAACTAGAAAACATTGGTTTTGTTGCACGGAAGAGCATTTTCCTAAAAGTAGAAACTGTGAAGAGCTATATTATGTAGTTGGATCGATTCACTTCTTTAGTCTTAATTTCTTATCCAATCCCACTATTCTCTCGATTTTCCTTATTTGGAGTTTCGATAATAATCCATAGATAACGAATGAAACCTACTCCACCATCAAAACATCCATCTGAAATGACAAGTTAATGAAAAAAAACAAAACCATGACCTAAAAAGGGAAATTAATCCCACTTGCTAAAAAAAAATGTCGGTTCTTTGGATTTAACACTAATCAATAAACTGTTTGTATTATTGGCAGAAACAATTGGCAAGCATGGTGGAGAAAGCTTCAATTGAAGATGTAATGAAAGTGTTAATAGCATCAAGGAAGCAAGACATGCACCAATTATGGACCACTTGCTCTCACTTAGTGGCCAAATCAGGTCTCCCACCGGAGATTCTAGCCAAACATCTCACCATAGATGTCGTCGCCAAAATCGAAGAGCTTCGTCTCAAATCTTCCATAGCTCGCCGTTCTCTAATGCCACATCATCACCACCATGATATCACCGTGGCACAAGACCTCGAAGATCAAAAGATTAGAAGGATGAGACGAGCTTTGGATTCATCAGACGTGGAGCTAGTGAAACTAATGGTAATGGGAGAAGGACTCAATCTTGATGAGTCATTAGCATTGCATTACGCTGTTGAAAGCTGTAGTAGAGAAGTTGTCAAGGCGTTGCTTGAGCTTGGAGCAGCCGATGTTAATTACCCAGCGGGTCCAGCGGGGAAGACACCGTTACACATCGCGGCTGAGATGGTCTCTCCCGACATGGTGGCTGTCCTGTTAGACCATCACGCCGATCCAAATGTACGGACTGTCGGTGGAATCACCCCTCTTGATATCCTTAGAACGTTAACTTCGGATTTCTTGTTCAAGGGGGCAGTTCCTGGATTGACTCACATTGAACCAAATAAGCTCAGGCTTTGCCTTGAGCTTGTTCAATCCGCTGCAATGGTGATATCTCGAGAAGAAGGAAACAATAGCAACAATAACAATAATGATCACAACAACGCAATTTACCCTCAGATGACTGAGGAGCACAATAGTGGAAGTAGTGGAGGAAGTAATAACAATTTGGATTCAAGATTGGTGTATCTCAATCTTGGAGCGGGTACAGGTCAGATGGGTCCGGGTCGGGATCAAGGAGATGATCATAACAGTCAAAGGGAAGGTATGAGTCGGCATCATCATCATCATCATCATGATCCATCTACTATGTATCATCACCATCATCAACATCACTTCTAGTTCTCTATTGGTCTCTATATCTTGACCATTAAGACTCAAAATATATTTATTAATTTAGTTCTTATATCTTCTATATATATTTTTGTATATGGACATGAGGACATATAATGAAAGTACGAAGTAGAGGGGCATGGAGGAATTTAAGATCATGCGTTATATAATTGAAAGACTTAGGTTTATGTAATCTTGTTCTCTAGAGTTGTATTGATTAGTCATTTGATTATTTTTGCCTTATCTTACTACCTAATCTCCCTAATTCCAGCTTCTGTGTGTGCATGTTAAGAAATTATATACTAGGGACTTAAAAATTATTTAACAATTAGCAGATACAATAAGATGTTCTGTCTGGTTAAGAAATTGTTAGATTTTTTTTTTTTTTGCTGACAGAAAAATTGTTAGAAATGTTAAACCTAGCACGATAATAATTCCACATTATTTTGTTTTATCCGTGATTCGAGAACTGTCTTTTAATTGAAGTTTTTGTATGCATTTGCATTTGCATCAGCATATATAAATATAATTTCTACATATACACAACAAAAATACATCCTTCTTTTATTTGTTTTCTTCCATTTGAAAAGTTTAATTTCTAAATATTTGTTCTGTGGCTGATTATCCACCGCCGTATGAGACGGTATGCAATTCCACATGTAATATGAGTGATTTCACAAATACAAAATTTTACTTCTATATTATTCCGGACGTGCTGATCATAAACTAATTA
The DNA here is from genome assembly GCA_002933915.1 of Eutrema heterophyllum. NCBI lineage: Eukaryota > Viridiplantae > Streptophyta > Magnoliopsida > Brassicales > Brassicaceae > Eutrema > Eutrema heterophyllum. Next base: position 734,442 of record PKMM01011779.1, read on the forward strand.
AGAAATATACGAAAATAATTTGAATCAGTAGAAAAATAATTGTTGATAATGCTATCCTCAAGTTTTCATCTAATCGTATTGTCAAAAGTAGGAATATGAGATGATATCATTATAGCTTTTGTCGTCTGTTTACAATGTTGCGGTGGGAGATCCAAACTGTAATTTTTTTAATAAACTTGGGATCTTCAACCGGTTGACCCAAAATTTACCGGTTGCCCAATAACTTTTTTTGTTTTGTTTTAACTTATTTCAAAAGTCTAAAAAAAAATAACTATATTATAGAAACAAGTTACCATTGGTAGATAACATTAGGTTTTAATAAACAGAATTAGAGGCCAATATGTTGTCAATTGTAATTAATTGTCGACTAGGATCTGGTAAAAAGACTATTGTTATATTGATTAAATATTTGACGAAAAAATTATATCCATGAAAAATCATCATAATTTGTTCAACATATTGGAATCTTTTATATATTTTTAGAAACATGACCCTAAATTTGTTTGAGAGGGTAATAAGTATATAGTGAAAAGATGTTTCATCATGCATATATATTAGATTTTTAAAAACTGATAATCCAAACATTTAGTCCAACTAAAAAACATTGATCTTCCATCGATTAGCAATTAATTCAATATTTTTTTTAGTTCGTAGTTCGACTCTCTTTGAACATATATATATATATATATTTTTTTTACTATTTTATCCATGAAATCTGATAAACAACAAATGAGTATTAAAAGTTTAATTAGGAGAGATTACAAGGAGACATCCAACATTTTTGTAAGTATCTCTTGATAAATTAATAGAGCGATTTAAGAACTTTAATGATTAGGATGTGATTTGATTGGGAAACTTAGAATGGAAGCAATTAGGCTTTCATCTCTAACTTAAAATTTGAAACATCAAATCTATTGTCGTGTAAAGATTAGCACGACGAGATGGGGACATTACATGACGAAACACCTTTGATCATATCCAGTTACCAAAAAAAAAACAAAAAAAACACCTATAATCATATAAAAACACACACACATATTTATTTATTTTATTTTTTTGAAGGGGGGAAAAAGAGAGAAAAATAAAAAGTAGAAAAGCCAATATTTATGGAAGTTGTCAATGTCATCTCTACAATGTAGAGCCCAATCAAATCCGATATAGTGTCTTCGGTCTGTGTTCGTTTTATACTTCGCTTTCATCGCAAATAAAACATTTTTTTGGCATGTATTCTTTTTCCCCCAACTTTTTTCCACCAAAAATCAATTTCTTTTTGCCGGACTAAATTTAGCCAGAAAATAGACATGAGATATAAGAATTGAAAAAGTAATAACCATAAATATCAAAAGTATTTAAAAATAAAACCATTGTATGATTCAAAGAGTAACTTCTAACTTTTTTTGGGAGATTTTTCTTTTGTAATTTGTAATTATGCGGTAAATAAAATTTTATTTTAAAATAGCAATAATACCATAAACACAATTATGACAGTTTACAATCATTTGTAGTATTATTACCTATATGAAGATCAAAATATGATCTAAACATTCGATTTTGTTGCAATAATTTAAGATATATAGAAAAAGATTGTGAGTGTGAGTTTTGTTTTCGGTCAAAATATATCAATAATTAGATATTTCGTAATTGTTACACAACATATTGTGTCCTGTTTTGTTTTCACCACCAAAGAAGACAAAATCAGAATTCTTACCACAAAAGGGTTGATTGGGTTCAGATCACAGCTCCGGGATGTAGATGTGCGTGAGAGAATCATTATTTGAGCAGAGCATATAAAATAAGGTAATGATTACGAAAGATTTGATGGAATAAATTAAAACCCAATTCAAGGCTGAAAAAAAACAAAAAACCTATAAGAAAAGCATCTGGTTATTTATTCTATGCACACAGAATCTGTAAAGCTGGTTGGTCATTTCTTGCGAGCCAAAGCTGCAGCGATTCCACCGGCTATGAGTCCAACGGCTGTAGCCGTGATGCCTATCCCAATAACACCATCTGCAATCAGGGCCAACAAAGTTTTACATCAATAGTTCAGATTGGTGAAAAGTATTCAAAAACCGCTTTTAATTATACCCTTTGCGATTTTGTCTTCAATGGTTTTCTTTAAGACCAAAGCTTGCCTCCAATCAGGTTGAATCTATGGAAACCAACCATTATAAGAGTAAGACGTAGAATAGCATTTAGCACCATGAGCCTGTTATCGGGTCGTGAAGAAAAGTATAAACCTCGATACAGCGTTCCACGAGCTGTCTGCTCTTTGAGTATTCTCCAGTACGGTAATATCCAACAGCAAGAAGATAAAGCTTCTCTCGGTTCTGCAAAGGAGGGCTACTGCTTTCTAGAGAAGCTACAACAAAAGAGTTTTTGTCAAAAATTCTGGTTCACACAACCATGAAAGGGAAAAGCTTCAAGCCTTGTGGAAGAAAAAGCTGGCAATTAATTAGGCACAAAGCACTTGCATTTGATGTAAACTGTATAGTTCAGTAAAGAAAGTAATACCTTCGATCATGGCTATTCCACGCTGGATATCTTCCGCTTGTCGGGAATGAGCAAGAGCCCATGATAATCGCATTATGCTCTCTTTCTTATGATCTTCGGGGTCACGATCAGTGGCCGCCTTAACCTCTCTCTCACACTCCTGAAAGCAAGCATCAGAGGTTACTTGGTGTGTAAGGAAAACATTGGAAAGCTAAGACATCTCTGGTAAAGTTACCACAGAGATCATGCTTCGACTAATAATCCGAGTTATGCAAAATCTCAACAAATTTCACAGCAATTGCGTTTTCAATATGGACGGATACGATTGTTGATTACGAAATTTGACTTACGATTCTAGTAGTAACTATATACACAATTTCATAAAATTCCTAGAGCTCAGTTCAGAATCTTCCGATCGAATCAAACTAGTTTTAAGAAAACAATATCACCAACAAAACCCAGAAAAATTTATGGTGATTTGTTCGCTTACACGATCGTTTTTCTGATCAAAACCACCGGCAGAGAAAGGCGAACAAGAGGAAACTTACAGTGATGACATCTCGGTCGCACCATGGGATCTTATCACCGCCGCTGAAGAAGGAACCGATGGAGTCGAAGAAATTTCCGATTTTAGAATCCATTGAGCCGATCCAATTATGGTTAAAACGCCGACTTTCTTTCTTCTCTTTAAGTAACCACGAGAAAGAGGCACTTGAGGCCCAAGCCCACAAAAATATTCTTCCTTCTGAAATTGTAATAAGACCCCTGTATTTTGGTATAAATACTCCTAAATTTATCTCTATAACTATTTTTGATTTTTGTTTGGTCCCCCAACTATGTTTAATTATCTAAAAGCCAAGATAATAGTCATAAGGTAACAGAAAGTTCGTAATTGGCAAGCAAAGAGACTATGTCTCGGATTTATCAATTGATAAACAATCATAAGAAATGTTTCGGAAGATTACATTTTTTTGTCATAATCTCGTACATAACAATTTCTCTTTCTGGCAGAAATGTGAAGGTTCTATGTGCCAACATTGGTTTTGCATCTTCTGAGATCATCTTTGAATATGAAGATGCACAAGCAAATAATGAGATTGAAAAAGAAGAAAATGAGACCATCAACTTCTTCTTTGGCAGCAATGAGACTGGAAACGAGAATTATCAACTTTGGCAGCAATGAGATTTTTTTATTTGGCAGCAATGAGATCGAGACTGAAAACTGAAAAAAAGAAAAGAAAACAAGAACGAGAATGAGAATGAGATCTTCTTCTTTGGCAACAATGAGAGTATCAACTTGGAAGATGCACAAACAAAGAACGAGAATTAAAACTGGAAAAAAAGAAGAAGACGAGAACGAGAATGAGATCTTCTTCTTTGGCAGCAATGAGACTATCAACTTTGCCACTATAGGTTTCGCTTCTGCTTCCGGTGATAATTACTACTTGGAATTTGAAGAAAAAAAATAGAGAATGAGAAAGAACAGAAGCAGAGAGAGAAGAAGCCAGCAGCAGTCTTGGAGGAACTTCATAAAGACATGTGGTTTCAAGCAGAGGTTGAACACCAAAAGTCACTAGTGAAAAAATGGATCTCGAAGAGCTGCTAAAAGTTGCTGAAATTTCTCACGGGCTGATGCTGAAGATAAAGAGCACCAAGAAGAGCTCAAATCTGAAGAGAATTGAAGAAGAAGTGAAGAGCTTGAGTATTATGAAGCAGCGATGTGTGAAGACATTGCCTTTATGAAAACATAAGAAACTATAATAGCTACGCTATAGTAGGAACGAGAGTTGATAGTTGTTTGATCCATATTAGGATTGTTAAACTGGTGATCATGCACACTGAAACATCTCAAATACTCTTATGTTTTGCTTAATTTTAGTACCATTGAAGAGCTTTGGTAGCAAAATAACACATATATAGATGCATTTTTTTTGTGCGCGTCTCGTACATGACAATTTGTCTTTACGATATTACTAAACATGGCTTCGGATGAGGAGAAACACCCCAATACTATGTCATGCATGTAGTTCGATCTATTCACTTCTTGATTTTCATTTCCTATCTAATCCCACAATTCCCTCAAGTTTTAGTCATTTGGGGTTTTGATCATAATCCATTTATAAGAAATGAAACCTACTCCACCATCAAAACATCCATATAAAATGAAAAAAAAAAGTGTTAGTAGCATAAGGAAGCAAGACATGCACCAATTATGGACAACTTGGTCTCGATTAAAGCATCTCTAACCCCAATTTATTTTACAATCTAAATTTTATTTTAGAGAAAAATATTCTCCAGCTTCTATCTATTTTCCAATCTAAAATAAAGTAAACATATTTCTTAAAATATAGTTGAACTATTTTATTTATAGAATAATCTTTTTAACTTTTTTTTTATTTATAACTGAAACATATAATAATAATAATAATAATAATAATATTGTATTGTAATAAAATCAGTTTTTCATTTAAATTACTATATTATAGTCTTTTCAAAGTTACATCACACGAAACCACCTCTCATTGAGAATGTTCTCTTTTAGAATACAATACATTGAAGATAAAATCAACTCTATTTCATAGCTACTCTAAATATTTTAGAGTGAAAAATAGAAAAATACATTAGTCGCCAAATCAGGTCTCCCACATGAGATTGTATATCGATCACTCATCGCTTGTCTCAAGGGCAGATTGTAATACTTCTTCTAGATACTTTTCCGCAGCTGCAAACTGTCTTTTCTTGTCTTCGATTGCTAGTGCAGCCAGAGCTTTGTCCTGTTCAAAGAAATGAGCAAGCAATCTACTGTGAACAGAGGCTAGCAACGACCAATAACAAAGAAGAGATTGATAATGTAGATCAATGAGAGTTTAATCAAGATTTGGAAGAACCAGAGATGTTTCATTTTCTTGGATTCAATGAAAAAGAAGTAAGAAGATTACCGGAGGCAAGTCCTGGTAGCTTCTTAGAGTATCAAGGACGGGTTTTGTCATCTTCTCCAACTCCTTCCTGTGTTCTGCCATTTCCACCAGCTCTCTGTGGCTGATCTTAGTAGTGTAGCCAACACGGTTGAGCAACATCTGCTCCCCAGAATATACATAAGAGAAAAGGTACGATTATAATACTTTGCTAGCCAACATCATCACTGTAGTTCTTATACGATCTGGATTTTTATCAGAATGTATGTTTATGATATAACAATTTCAAAAGTAACTTATATCCTTTAATTACTAGCAAGAATATAGTTTGACCATCACTGAACTAATCTGTCCTGTTTCGGCTTGCTAAGAGTTTGTTCCAGTGTTTACATAAAAGTGTCCAACAGATCTAATTGCAGAAAGGTATCTGATTCTCAGTTTACCTATTACCAAAGGAGTATATGTAAAAACTGAAAGGAGAAGAAGGCGTCTACCTCATACTTCTTGTACTGCTGTATGTATTGTTCCTCCTTTGCTGCCATTACTTCCAAATTTGTTTTCCAATTCTCCATTTGTGATTCACAAGGGACTACATCGTCTTCTAGCTGCACAAGGATTCTGAAAAAACCCATGCAGATAAAGTAAGATTAATCTAAGGAAAAGCTTATCTGTTTAAGAGTTCAATCTATATGTTTCAATATCACGAATCTTACTTCTTCAAATACGTCAGCCTCTGTATTGCTTTCCTTGTATAATCAAGAAGAACATTGGACTCCTTCTGTGCTTTAGCCCTTTTCTCCTCCACTCCAGTCTTCCTCAGAGAAATGTCTCCCATTGCAACAAGGAAACTATACACATTTCTTCTGCATCAGTTTCCCATTTCGAGATAGCAACACCACACCTAATAAGAGAGCTAACAGTGAACTCACCTGCTCAGTTCAGTGTCCCTAATGTTCAACAAATTTGCCACATTTGCAAGAACTTGAGATGAAGAGACCACATTCGAAGGTAAGCTCTCTTGTGCCATTCCTGCACTCTCCAGTATCTCTCTTATCCGAGCCGCTACATCAACAAATTTTCACCCAGAGATCTTAAAAATCACACATCCCGTAAACAGAGAAAGATAATCCCCAGAAGAAAAAAAACCCAATTTTAGTTTCAAACAGTAGATATAGCGTAATCCAGAACAAAAATACCATAGTAAACATATGAGGAACTCATGATGCTTACAACAAGATTAATTATCGAAGCAGACAAACAATCGAATTAGGGAGTAGAAGCAAATACCTTGAGCACGGTATTCCGAAGCCTTTTGACGAAAATCGTTGGCGACAATGCTTGCAGCCTGAGACTTGGCTTGAGAAGCGGTGGCGAGATTATACAGATGGGCGATGCTTCGATGAGTGTAGTCGAAATTAGGGACTTCTCTGCCGGCGGCTTCAAACTGAGAAGTGAGCCACGCCTTCACTTCCGCGATCCGGGCGGCGTCAGAACCTCCCTTGGCTTCGCTCACTGCCGCGGGATCACCATTGACGTCGCTCATCGTCTCTCTTCCAAATCAGGGAAAAATCCGCACACTGTTTCGGATCAAACAAAGAAGAGAGCAATTGAAATCAGTTAACAACTCGAAACTTTGGGTGATTTGGGCGATGAGAATGCGATCACGTTCAAGTTCGCTGAAACCCTAGATTTTCCAATTTTGGGAAAGAGAGGTTTTCGTGTTAACAGTAAATATTTGAAAAATGAAGATGGAAAAATCACAAAGACAATGACCATACTCTTAATTTATTATGAGATACCCATTGCCATACCCTCAATGGACCCATTCACCAAAAATTACGTTTGGTGTGTGTGTTGGGAACCAAAAATAATAAAGATTCTTCTAAATTTTTATACATGTGGTTGATCGGCCTTATCATCTATGTTCCCAATATATTTCTAAATTTTGATTACTTGAGGTCTAGAAAATAATAAGGTTTAAGAGGTTAATTTTCATATATTCACTTCCTTAGTTTTTTTACAGCAAACTAAATTGATTTGGACTCTTGTTTCAGCCCAAACTTCAATTAATCTCTAGAAGGCAAAAACAAACAAACAAAAAACCCGCAAAATGGAAAATGACGAAATGATTCCACGATTTCATAAAATTTGCAAGAATAATAAAAGTAAAAACCGATCGTCCTGTGTTATCAATTAGCATTAAAAAAATAGGTGAAAATATCATGATGTATCGATGATTATTAGTCTTAATTCTTAGGCTTCGAATGGTTGTGTTATATGAAGTGGAACGGACAAAACATACCAAGAACAACAATACAAAAGTGTACAATCATGTTTGGGATGCTCCGTCCCTTCGTTCCATATAGTGCAACCTTTTGGAATCTTAATTTATTTGTTCTTCTTCTAATTTTCAAGTCTCAAAGAATAGTCAATTACAATAATATTTAGTAATCAAACTTGTTTTGTTTTATTATTGATGTCATACTCCAATAAACATTTATATCAAAATGAAGCATTTTTTTCTTTTCAAACCATTAAGACCATCATTAACGCATGATCTAAGGTGAGTTTCTTAAGGTTTTATAAAATAAAAATAATGATTTAATGGGTATTAAACTAAGTTTTCTTAAGAGTCTATCCTTATTTCGGATCCGCAAGAGTCGACTCTTAAAGCTACGTGTCCTCTTATCAGTGGCCAAACAAATAAACTTTATTTTACATAAAACAAAATTATTAAAAAAAAAAAAAAATTTAAGAAACCCATATGGATATACAAAAAACAGAAATTTCTTAAGGGAGTTTCTTAACTACAACTATATAATTAAATAATGCTTAAGAAAGTTTCTCATGCTCTAATATTCAGCAAATAACACATTCTGGTCCAACACTAAACCAACGCCTCTCTCTCTCATTTGTTCTTGATTCAATCTTCAACCAAAAAAAGTTTTTTCCTCCTATCTGATTAACTCTTTCCATCAAAGATTTAGCTTGATCCACATGGGCTCAACCTTGTGCTGCTCTCGCGATCCAGATACCACCGAACGTACCACCGGCAACACCGGTGACCGGAGCTGGCCAACCGGCGACGACAAGTTTCTATCGGACACGAGCACGTTTTCCGTGAAGGAGCAAGAGCATCAGCTTAAGGCAGCGAGATTGGAGGAGCAAAGACTTGGCCGTGAAGCCGAGAAAGTCAACATATGGGTCAAACACGAATCAGCCAGATTCGACCATTGTCCATAGTTGACCATTGCTTTGACCAAGCCTTCCTACATTCTTGTAAACTGTCAAAAAGGCTTTTGCATAGTCCCTTTGTATATCTATGTACTATATGAAACACAAACTAATAAGAGATAATTATTAAACTTGTTTGGTTTAAGACCACAAAAGAAACAAAAAGTTATACAGGTTTTGACATCAATACATGATACTGATTGCTACACACAGAGAGCTAAATAAACAGAACGATATTACCAGACGCATCGGTATATAACATGCGACTCAGTGAGGTCGTCTTTGTATGTGACCTTCACGACTTGCCCTTCCTTTAGTCCGTAGTATCGCACAATCGGGTCTTGCCTCGATAACCGAGGAAGCTACCAAAAGGGAAACACAATTATATCAAAAAAAAAAAAAAAACATCTTAACTCAGAGAAAGCTAGCTCAGAGTTCCTAGCAATGATCCAAGTACTAAAACTTGCTCACTTGTTTCTCCTCGATACTGAACTTCTTGAGAAGTGATTCCTTCTCTTTATCATTCAAAACCTGATGTTTTGGCCTCAAGACATGTTTGGTTATGTTTACCAGCAAATCAGTTATCTAACAATACAACAAGGCAGCAAAAAAGATGTTATGAACCTACTGAGGATTAAGTCGAAACAACTCATACTCTAACAAGGTAATCAAGATAAAGATATATACCTGAAATAACTCGACCTTGAACGAAAAAAGTTCAAAGGCGTTTAGAGCTTGATTTGTTATATGACTTTGCAGGACCAATATCAGTCCGGTTATACTTTCTCGGCTAAGTACATCTGCTGCAATGCCACGCACCGCATTGACTTTAACTATACCACTTCCACAAAACACAACCGCGATCTGAAATTCAAATCAGAGAAATTGCTCTGTCTCGGTGCTTGACAATTCAGTGATTACAAGAAATAAAGATGAGCCTTTCAAACAAAACAACATCTTTGAAGACTTCTTTAACCATGTCCTAGGACACGTACTACATCTCAACAATCTTCTCAGTGATATATAATAACTTTCCACACCTTATGTTACAAAAACAGACGAATCAGATGAAATCAAACCTAACTATGGGAACCAAGCTGAAAATTCAGAGGAAGCTTTAACGACGATATTCTTTAAAAAGTACAAATACTTTCGTCAGACCAATTAACATACTGCATGCAATTGAATCAAATGAATGGAAAAAAACATCGAATTTTCCATCACCTTGGCAGAAAAATCAACATGCAGAGAAAGAAACAACCATAAACCGAAATCACATTCAAATGACCTTTTTCGAAGAATCAGAGCGATGTTGAGCTGAGATACGGAGTCGATCTACGTGGGGACATTCGCCGTAGAGCGCTCGGAATTCCTGTAAAGTGAGATCAATGTCGTCGTCGGAGACATCGTATCCTCTGTCCCGGAGCATCTCCATGGTGGTTCGACGCGCCAGGTAATAGCTGTGGCTCTCTACACTTGAATCATCAACGGACTTGCTCAAACCAGATCCAACCGCTAACTCCTTCCCTTTCCCCGCCATCGTCTCTCTCGGGGAAGCTAGCTTGAGTAGAGTGAAGGATTGTCGTTTTAAATCTGCAATCAGTTTTAATTTGCCGGTGATGGTTTTACGGTGACAAATGAAGCTTGCAACACTTTAATGGTAGCCAATGGGCAAGCAGGTGACGTAATAAAAGGCTATTATGCTGTAACTTTAGTGGTACTGGTTTTGGGAAGCTCAAACATAAGGCATCAATTATTGGTAGAAACCATTTGGATTTCTTAAGTAATATTTTAATATAAATTTGAAGTTAAGAAATTGTGTTAAAAAATTTTGGTTTTTGTTGCTTTATTGGTAGAACCCTAACGGGGTTTTTAAAAAAAAAAAATTTTTTTTTTTTTAAAATAGAATTTATTTTATTAATTAAACATAGCTACATAAAAATATTACATTTTAAATATAGATTTTGAAAAAAAAAGCAAAACAACATTTAATTATTATCTTGATCACGTCCAAATTTTTGCCAAATATGCTCAACCAAATCATTTCAATTGTTGATGCAGTTGTTTATCACGAATTTTTGTTCTAACACCCAACATATTTTGGAGGTTTGTAGGCATTTCTGTAGAAAAAGTAAAATCCACATGTGCACTTCTGTTTCCTTCTCCGTGTTGAAATTCTGAAACATCATATTGAGTGTGTCCATCTCGTTCGTCTTCTACTATCATATTATGGAGTATGATGCATGCTCTCAAAAATTTTCATATTTGTTCTTTCTCCCAAAAAAGAGCTGGGTTTTTAACAATGGAAAATCGAGCTTGCAAGACTCCAAAAGCACGTTCGACGTCTTTTCGGGTAGCTTCTTAATGTTGAGCAAATAAAGATGCTTTTGGGCCTTGTGGAAGTGAAATAGATTGGATAAAAGTTGCCCATTTTGGATAAATCTCATCTGTGAGATAGTAAGCCAAATGATATTCTCTCCCGTTGACGGAGAAATTCACTTGCGGAGCTTTACCTTTTATTATATCATCAAAAACGGGTGAGCGATCAAGAACATTGATATCGTTTAAAGTACATGGAGGTCCAAAAAAGGCGTGCCATATCCAAAGATCATATGAAGCTACGGCCTCCAAAACGATTGTGGGTTTTCCAGAACCCCGTGAATATTGCCCTTTCCAAGCGGTGGGGCAATTCTTCCACTCTCAATGCATACAATCGATGCTTCCTATCATCCCGGGAAATCCGCGTTGCTCTCCAACATCAAGTAGCCGTTGAAGATCCTCCGGTGTGGGTCTTCTTAAGTACTCATCGCCGAACAAGTTTATTATACTTTCGACGAAATTTACCAAACAAGCACGAGCAGTAGTTTCACCAAGCCGGAGATATTCGTCAACCGCATCAGCCGAGGTCCCATATGCCAAGATACGAATTGCTGCGGTACACTTTTGAAGTGCAGAGAGACCAGGCCTTCCGAGAGCATCTTTCTTCTGTCGAAAGTATCGAACTTCATTGGAGAGTCGATCAACAATATGCAAGAACAATGATTTGTTCATTCTAAAACGTCGACGGAATAAATTGGCAGGATATGTTGGAGTGTCACTGAAGTAGTCGTTCCATAAACGTATGTGGCATTCTTCGTGATGTCTTTCGATAAAAACCCTTTTTTCTTGACTTGCTTACCTCCTCATGATCAATGAATAGATTATCAAACGTTTCATCGAATATTTGATCAAAATGTTGATCGAAATTTTCATCAAATGATCCGTCAAAGGTATTATGGGAAGAAGATGCCATACTTGATTTATATTTTGATGAAAAAAATGGATTTGATAAGAATAAGAGAAGAGAGTGAGAGAGGAAAGAAATAATAAGAAGATTTGATAAAAAAAGAGAAGCAAGAATGTAAATTATATAAAGAGACGAAGAGTTTGATTTGATAAAAAAGAGAAGCAAGAATGTAAACTATATAAAGATACGAAGAGTTTGATTTTGTGATAAGAAAACATGTGGCTTACTTTTGCCGACAAGAACCAAACAACTTTGTATCCATCCTTATTTTGTTCTATTTTATTATATTTGATCCTTATTTTGTTCTACTTCATTTTGTTATATTTGATCCTTATTTTGTTCTACTTCATTGTATTTGATCCTTATTTTGTTCTATTTTATTATATTTGATTATGCCTTTCATATTATGCCTTCCATTACATAGATGTATATATATCATACTTTAACTTGATATATATATATATATATACATTTCATAATTACCTTCTTTTTGATATATATTCAACAAATTAAAGAGTCATACAAAGTCCTGTAACTTGCAAACATCGAAGAGATGAAGAAGATGCAAAAATCAATGTAATTCCAAGAAATACGTTGCCATGAAACGCCATTAATCCCATGCCAATAATTCCAAGAAATACGTTGCTAGAAAGAAGAGTAACCATTAGCAACAAAGCATGAAAGAAGAAGAATCAAATGCGTAGCCTTCGGAGATAATGGGTTGTTGAATTTCAGCAATACAGCACGAAATCACGAATGTGCCACTACGAATTCTCGTGGGCATTACACGCTTGTGGTTGCCCATGTTTGAAAGCCCTTGGCTCTTGGTTTGTTGGTAGCCATTTGCACGTGAACAACTTAAATCCTCGAGTGTTCTTTATGAAACTCTGCATATATGTAATTACACAATCATCAATCAATCATCAGGTTTCTCTATCTATGTAGTGATCTTGATTTCATATATATGCACATACCTCTTCGTACTTGATGCCATCTGTTTCATTCGCCTGCACACCGAAACCAAATCATTACAATTAGAGAAAAAGAAAGAACATAGACACTTTTAGATCCATACATGTGTCTATAGAATGCATGTGTTGATGGGTTGAGCAGTTATACCTTCAAACAAATGAATACAAGACCAGAAGGTACAATTTTAAACTTGTAAGGTTCTCCAATAAACCTGATGCTCCGGATTTTTGTTTCGATATTCATTTGGTCCTGCACAAAATTAATTTTGCAACTCCATCAGACAATATGTTATCAAATTTGAACACCGTTTATAATGGAATGTTGGGAGCCAAGTTGAGAACAGAGGCATTGACATCAACAAAGTGATATTATATATTCACTCCAAAAAACAGATTCCAATTCAGACCGTCTACTTAAAATTCACTCCAATAAACAGATTCCAATTTTCGAAACACAAAGAAACAAAGTAACCGAAACACAAATAAACAAAGTAAAACGAAACACAACTTCGAAAATGCAAACAAAGGAGATGAGATTAAGCTAAATATTCAACATATCCGTAATCAGCTTCTTCTTTAGAGCTTCTTCAATCTTTGAAAGAGGTTCTTTTTTGCCAATTAGACTGTCAAGTAGAGACATCTTGGAGAGTTTTTATTTCATGGCCAAATCCTTCTCCTTGATGGACCACATGGTCTGAAACTCCGAAAGTTTTTCACTCGTCGGAGTGTTAGGCTTCTTACCTCTGGCTTTTGATGCCTTCACACCAGGAGGCCGAGTCTTCACATCGGAGTGATCATCATCGAGATTCTCTCTTCCATCAACGCCAGTGCTTGATGATTGTGAACCATCATCACACCTTCTTCTTTTGCAGCTTCCATCAGTTTTTGTTAAAGAAAGGTCGCACCATTTCTGGTCATTCCGGAGCTCCTTCCAGGCGTGTTCGAGGGTGAACTTCTTCTTGTGATCGTTGTAGAAGATCTCGTGAGCCCGTTTCAGAACATCGTTCTCATTCTCACCACTGCTTCTCTCTCTTCATGCCGCCTCATACGCACCGCAGAACTTGCATACAACATCATTTATCTTTTGCCACCGTTGTTTACATTGTCCCGCCTCTCTGATTTCACGGCCTGCGGCCTTAGGACTTGCCGCAAAGTAGGCTGCGATGCGCTGCCAAAAGGCACCAAATTTTTGTTCGTTTGCCACCACCGGGTCCTTGCTCGTGTTTAACCACGAGCTGATGAGCAAGATGTCATCGGTGGGCGTCCATTTCCGTCGTTCTCTGCGCTCAGCAGGAGTGTCTTCACCGATGGTAGAGTCCTGTTGACTGCTAAACAGAGGAACTTGGGATGAACCAAGTTCCACGCAAGTAAAGGAAAGACTATCCTGTTGACTGTTCAACAAGGCAACAAAGTTTGATGGCTGACTAAATGGATTCGGAGAAGCCATTTCAGAGAAGGTCAAAGAAGAGAGAAAGACAAGACGAAGTGTGTTTGAAAGATGAGAACCAAGTGAAGAAGGAATGTGTTTAGAAGATAGTGGAAGAAAGTGAAGAAGCTACGTGTTTAATAGAAGAGAAACAAACATGATAGACATATATCTACCAGCCTAAACCATTCATCACAACCATTTAACACACCTAACACAACCATAATGTAACACTAACATGCATTTATTACCATTTATTAACACTAACAACCTAACTCTAACACAAACAAAGCAGAAATACAACTACACAACATAAGCCAATGAAACAGCAACTACACAACACGAGTCTTTTAGAGCTCAACTCCATTGGTCTTTATCATCACAAACAAAACAACAAAGATTAACAAACAACCAACAATTGAACGATATATTACCACATAAACATATTCAGCTTCTAGTGCCCTTAATCATGGAAGGTAATTGCAAATTTAGTGCCATACAAGTTCTTGTGCAGAATTACACAACAATTTTGTTTATTTAGGAAAAAGAGACGAGTTACAAACAACAAAACATTCACGAAGCGCTTTTCTGGATATAACCTTCTAGCTAGTATTACTAACACTGAGTGTAGAAAATTAACACAATAAAAGATGATTTACCTGGACGGATAAGTATGAGAAAAACCACAAAAAGGAGGGGCACCCAATTGCTCGACTTTCTTTAAGAAAAAGAGAAAAGTGGTCAATAGAATCTCTTAGTGTTGGAGTCTCTGGTATCGGCATAGGCACTGCAAAAGAAATGAACATTAATATTAGCTTTTTAACTTCATCAACACCATACAAGAATATCCAGAATTTATCACATAGTATACATCATTATCGATACTAGCTAGAAACATGTATGGCAGTTACTGGTGCCCATGTAAACGAGTTTCTTGTTTAGCATGGCAAAATTAATGACCAAGGCAGGTAACAGAAAGATGGCATTACGTGAATGACAAAGAAAAATGCTATATAATCTACATGAATGAATTGGTATGGCCTTAACTGAAAAACGAAAAAGAAAACGCCTATATGGTACTCATCCTAGTTTAACAATATGAAGAAGAAATAAAAACGGAGACAATGCTATTTAGCAGTCAAGGTAATAACTTGTTGTGCATAATGCTGATCCAGCAAACACAAAAATTCCACGCCTAATAGACTAACAACTTCCGTTTTGATGTTTGAAATCACTTGATTCTGTATAATTACTTGTAGGAACAATTCAGACAAGTGCCACTGAAGCTATATCTAAAAGAAAGGTTCCGAATTTGTTCTCAATTCATGTTCCTTAGTCACTAACGATTTTAGACAGACACAAAGATCAAACTAGATAACTTATAGCGGTAGAAAGTACCTCCTAGAAAATTAACTGAAACAAGAATTTAAGAAGAAAAAGGAAGCACTAACACTGAGGTAACAGCTCTGAAATCCTCTTTAGTTTCTTGAGTTGCAGGATGAGCAAAAGCAACAATGCTAATCTGACAACAACAGTAGAAGATGCAATAACCATCCACCAAGGCAACCCTGTAAATTGATGAAACCCGTCGAGAAAATCAACGACGGCGAGAACCGGCAAAGAAGAATCATCACCGCAAGGGATTTCTTGAGAACCGATTGGGAATTCTCGTATAAGCTCGGGAGCGACGGGCACAGAAGAGAACAATCGGCGAAGGTGAGGGGAGAAACACGGCGATGGGGACGGCAACGGAGAGAAGAGAGGATCGGCGTTGAAGGAAGGAGAGTGGGAGAAGAAGAGGAGAGGGAGAGTAGAGAAAACGGTGGCGCGTTGGAGAGAGAGAAGAGGCGCGTAAACAACTCCACACAGCCATTTACAGCTTCTAGTGCCATTACCACGATGAATTGTTGGAGAACGGCACGAGAAGCCGAGAAGTATTGAAATAACGATAGAACTGAATCGGGAATCGGACGGGTACAAATTGAAAAAGAGAGAGAGACCCAGAAGAGAAGAGCATATCCGGGAGACGGAGACGGAGACGGAGACGGAGACGGAGACGGAGACGGAGACGGAGACGGAGACGGAGACGGAGACGGAGACGGAGACGAAGGAGACGGAGATCACGAGGAGAAGAAGAGAAAAATGATTTTCCGAAAGATCTTCGTTTCCTCTACTCAAAACGTCGGACCAATCACATACTGCCACATATAACTTAAGAACTGATTCTTAAGTTCCTTAATTAAGAATCGGTTCTTAGATATAAACCTCCTTTTGTATTAAATATACAATTTTTTTTTTTAAGATACTAGCGATAATGATGCTCTAAATAATAACAAATTTTGGCTCATGACTAGTCTAAGACCAAAAATGCCAAATTTTTTTTTTTTTTTTTTGCATTTCTATCTGAAAACAAAATTTAAGCTTTTACTTTCAGAAAACAAAATATTTTAAGTTTATATAAAACATTTCCATTCACGTTTATGTTTACAATTAACGAGTAGAAAATACTAAAATTGGTTTTTGTTTGGAAAAAAAAGAACATCCTTTTATACAAACATCAATGTGAAGAAACAATTGAGGCCTAGAAAAGACATAATAGCTTTGAGCCTTAAGCCATTTCCTATATCAATGTACAAGAACACAACCATATAATTTAAAGAACACAACCGATCAAACATATCTTTAAATCAAAGTATATCTCTAATTTTTTCTTCCTCTCTTCACAAGAACATCAATGCAACAGATCTAATCACTAGAGACAACACTTGTTACAACGTACCAATCCATTCTCATTGCATCCATTGCATCTCTTAAACACATCTTCTTGTTCCTCAAACACTTTAGTACTACCGCCACAATTAGTACACGGCACAAACCTTGCATCCCCGCAGCTTTCGCAAGCTCCCACGGATTTAAGAACAGGAAACCCTTTTAACATCTCTCCCAATTCACCTCCATCGTTGAGTTTCTTGATCTCCTCAATTCCACCAATGTGGGTGCCTCTCATAAACATCTGAGGCAAACAAACCGGTTTCTCTTCGCCGAGTGCATTCTGAAGCTCTTTTCTGTATTTGGAGTCCATTGAGATGTCGCGTTCCTCTACCGCAACATGAAACCCTCTCAATATCGTTCTTACGCAACAGCAATCCTCATAAGTCTTTCGAATTCCTCTGAGGCTAGTGAAGTACAATACTATCTTGTTCTTGTTGCCTTCTGTTTCAGGCAATCTTGGTTTCTCTGGCTCTTCCAAAGTCTGAGAACTCAGTGGACTCGAAGATACGGATTCTGGTAAACTGATTAAAGTCGACTGATTTGACTGGATGCAAGAGAGGGATTTAGTGTTTTTGCCTAGTTGTTTGGAAGACAATGCTTTCTTGTAAGACGAGATGATATTTGGATCTAAATCAGAGAGAAACGACTCTTCAGACAAATGTTTCCACAGAGGTTGCTTGGGTTTAGAAGGCAATGGAATCCAGTCTTCCTCATCTTCTTCGATTCTCACGATTTCGTAAGATTCGTCGAATTTCAACGCACACCCATTAACACCCACGTCTCGGTTCGCGATGGGTTTAGAGAAAGACTCCAAATTTACGGCGGAATTACGCTTACCCGTAAAGGAATTCTCCAAATCGAATTCGTCGTCGAGACCGTTCATGAGCTCCCATGTGTTAATCACTGAGTGAGGAGACAACGAGTCGCGTGACTCCTCCGGTTCAGGCGTCTTCTTATTATTCTCCCCGGAAACGGAGATATGAGGCCATGTTTGTCTGTCGGAGGCTCCATCGAGATCGACGAGTAGAAGAGAACCGTAAGTGGTGGATGTGAGGGAGACAAGGTGGTGCGTGTCGCCTTTTTTAGCCGGTGGATGATGAATCGACGGCATCGGAAATGAGAAAGCTCTCGGGACCGTCGTAGACGACGACGGGAATTGGGAGTTGAATTCCGTTTCCGGAGGTGAATATGACGCCGAGAAAGACGAATCAGAAGAAAAAGAAACTGTTTTCGAAGCAGAGGAACCCATAATTTCGAATCAGCAGGGAAAAGAAGAACAATTGGCGTCGGTGTTTTTTTAGTTTCTAACACTCTTTCTTTCTGGGTTTCTTGTGCTTTTCATTTCTCGGAGAATATAAAAGAGAAAGAGAGAGAGAGAAAACAGGTGGAAAGGACCTGTCTAGGTAAGTTGGAGGTGGAAGATGGTGAAACACTAGAGAAGACGATGGTGATGTTGATTTTACGATATCAAATTTGATTTTACTGGAGAATTAAGGAAAGTATTTATTTGATCCTTTTTTTTAGAGCTTAAATTCAGAAATCAAAACAAAGTAAACCGTGTTGCAATAAGTAAATAAAATGTCAAGATCCTCAAAAACTGCATAAACCTCTAAATTTGAACTTAGCCAAAGACTTCCACTAAAAATTTTTTTTGGAGGAATCAGGACAACATGGTATAACCTACATAAACTTTATATAAAACTTATAAAAGAAATAAAGAATGTTGACAAACAAAAAAATAAATAACTAAAGAATTACGAAATATTTACTTATGAACAAAAACCTGTTTATTTAACTTAATAGTTATAGACAGGAGTGATACTCGGCTAGTTATTTCTAATTAGGATCAAGGTTAACAGAAATGTAGCAAAATAATATTAAAAATTCAAAACATTAACACCGATTAAGGAAAAATAATTTAACATGCCTTAGTCTCCAATCCGAAAAGATTATAAACTGTAAAGAAATTGAGCTCTGCACTGATATTTTATGTTATATGAGAATAAACACGAAACTGAATTGCACAAGGCACACTCATTGACGATTACTTTGGTACTTTGCCTTTGCCTTTTTAAAAAAGGAAGCAAAAATATTATTAAATTTAAAATAAAATAACAACTAAAATAAAGAAAAAAGCAAGATGGGCAAAAGAAAGAAAGCTTAATAACTTATCCGTAAAGAAAGATCCCCAACGCGCTAAATTTGTTTATAATAATATTTCAAGTTTTAACTTCTGGCTTATACCAAAAAAATGTAATTACTGGTTGCTCTATTTGCTTAATTCATACATTGGAACCTACTTCTGACATAACTCATTACAACTGCTAGTACATTTAGTTTTGTAATTCTTTGAGCATCTGAATACCAAAACCAGCTTAATATATAAGCCAATGTAACCCAAAAAGGGCACGAACAAAGTTGAAATTCGCATATCATTTAATCACACTTTTTGAAGCAACCCAGTTTTGGAAACAGAGAAGCATCAAAATCAAGAAATCATGTAACTATATACGAAAAACACAACATTATTCTCTCAAATCAACAAAACTCACACAAATTGAGACGTATTATATATATATATATATATATCAATTCCACTTTACATCGACCAAACAATGACCTCTCTATATATAAACCCAAACTCTTCAATTTTAGAGGATTCGAGTGATTTAGAGACAATTCTCATCAAAGGAAAAAAAAAATGAAAAAGAAACAGTTCTCTAAAATCAGGGGAAGGAGATCGTGACAACGCACGAAAGAAATGTAGAATCTTTAATCGATCATCCAACATGGAAAGGACCAATTTCTCGATTTCTGAGAGAACCGGCGATTTCGTCGGCGATAGACAAACAAGTGAAAATCCAGCCGCTGAGAGCAAACCACACCGTTTTCGTCATATGCATCGCCGTTTCCAAAGGCATCGCCGTTTCCAAAGGCTTTTCTCTCTCTCTCTCTTTCTCTTTTAAATTCGCGAGCAATATTGATACGGCTGCAGAGAAACCATTGGAAATTGGAAGATCCAGTGGGTGAAGCTTACTTGCGGTGAAGGAGGAGAAATATGAAATAGTATTCTACACGGGGGATCTTTTAACCAATAAGACGTTCCCAAGTGTTCATACTTTTCACCAGTCGCGTATCTTTCTGGCCAGCTAGGAGAGCGTTAGGCGACACATCAGTGTTCAACCAATAAATTCGAGTCTGAGAAGATCCAGATCCGACCCGAATGCTTGTTCATCATCCAAATTGTGATAGATTTTAAAATGACATTTCCATAACGAACCAATTATTGCCATATTTTGTTTTCTTCCATAATTGAACAATTAATATTTTTTATGTTGATAAATCATTCAAAGAAATAATGTGGATTTATAATTTTGCTACCTAAAAAGCAATTCCAGCAAAATTAAAAATTCTTTCGTTTATATTTTTCTATGGTCAGTATTTGAAATTCACACAATAAATTATATACTTTTGAAGCCTCCAATCAAAAATGAAAAAGAGATGGTTCAATTAGATCAGCCTACTGGGTCATAGTGGGCTCGGAAGGCAACGGCCCGTAATCCTTCCACCGTCGAGAGCGGGAGGTGGACGCTGCTCTGTGAAACCAGCCTCACGCAGTCTCCCCCACTCTCTAGAAGACATGTGACCCAAGCCTTCGCTCAAACCCCATGCCTCAACTCCCAACTTGGAATGGGCGAGCCAGATTATAGCCCCACCCGAACCCGGCCCAGTGAGATCGAACGAACGTCCCATCACCTTGTTGTCTCCACTCGGATCACAAGCCCGCGTTACTGAGCTCGACGTACAGATGTTGTAAACCTCACTATTATATACAACAAAGAAACGCTTTGTTTTACCGATGTGGGACAAATAGCCTATACTTATTAATAAAAGGTCTTCTTCTTAATGGAGTTTCGTTTCGAAGAGAAGGGAAATGTAATCTCATCTCGTTCACAGGAATTACAAATTGGAGCAGTGCAGGTGCGTAAATCTCGTGCTTCGCTTATCAGATTCCGATTTCGGGTTCTCCTCATACTGAATTACGGATCGTTGGGGACTGGATTTGAGGTTTTAGTATTGATAACCTAATTTGCCTTCGTTCTCTGCTTTTATTTTTAACGTTTCTGACTTGATTGTGAATCTCTTTTCGCTCACGTTATATTTGCTAGCTTCCATCAATTTTCTCAGTTATAGTCAGTCACTTTTCAACTGGTTCTTAAGCTAGTGTATAGCTGTCAGTTTTGATAAGATTCAATACTGATTCCAATCTTTGCAATGGATTATGTTCGCCCTTCATGTCCCCAACTTGAAACTGTTTATCAATAAATTTCCTAAAAATCTTGTGGGTTTAAATTTCTGTGTTCACAAAAAAGCCATAACAGAGATAGGGGGAAAAAAGATCCACTACTGTTTGCAAATTTTTTTTTTTTTTCTTCACTCTGATACTGCTCTTCTCTTTCAGGGATCTTGTCGTTGCCCTTGCCATTGGAGGTCATATTGGTTTTGAGCTGTTGTTAGTGCCCCATCACCTTAATGAAAAGAGAAGCAAAATCAAGAAGTAAGTAAGATAAGAGATGACAAAAGAATAGCTATAATACAAACCAGATTTGTATTGTGAGAAAAGGGTTTTGCTACTTACCACTACCTGGATTGTTCAAAGCTTCAGATTCAGGATGATGACGTTTTACTCCTCGTGCTTGTTGCTGATCAACGCTTGTATACCTTTGCATTGATTGGTTTGTGTCAACGCCTGTATAACATAATTGTTGGTCAAAGCTTTCTCCATAATGCAGCTCGTTGCCTCCTCCTCCATATTGCATCTCGTTGCCTCCTCCATAATGCAGCTCGTTGCCTCCTCCTCCATATTGCATCTCGTTGCCTCCTCCTCCATATGGCATCTCGTTGCCTCCTCCTCCATAATGCAGCTCGTTGCCTCCTCCTCCATATTGCATCTCGTTGCCTCCTCCTCCATATTGCATCCTGTTGCTGCTGCCTCCTCCATATTGCACCCCGTTGCTGCCTCCTCCATATTGCACTGTTTGCTGCGCTTCTACTGAGAAGTTTTGTTGCACCTGCGATTGCTGTTGGTATTGCCCATCTAGGTCGTAGAGCTGTTCATTGGACTGCATTACCAGTTGTTCTGCTAATAATTCCATATTCATGCCCTGGAAACTCAGGGCGTTATGTCCAATATCGCCTCCAAACTCAAATGTAGAACGGTCTTCTTGCATAGTAGCTGCTTGTCCAACAGTTTGACCTCCAGTATCTATGGGGAAAGAAAAGGAGGATGATTCATACAAATGCTTAAGTACAGGGGTTAAAAGAATGACAGATAAACAATAAAAGAGAGAGAATCAAGTCTTTTCCTTACAGGAAAGATCATTAGATGAAGACCATTGATCAGTAGCTGCTGGTACATAGGTTGGAGCTCCAAGATCATCTATGGGGAAAGAAAAGGAAACTGATTCATACGAATGCTCAAGTAGAAGGGTTAATACAATGAGAGAGAGAGAGAAAGGTTGGTGCAATGGTTGGAGCTCCAAGATCATCTATGGGGAAAGAAAAGGAAACTGATTCATACGAATGCTCAAGTAGAAGGGTTAATACAATGAGAGAGAGAGAGAAAGGTTGGTGCAATGGTTGGAGCTCCAAGATAGTTATCTACGGGGAAAGAAAAGGAGGGTGATTGGGAAAGAACAGGAGAGTGATTCATACAGATGCTTTAATGTAAAAGGGTAAAACAATGAGAGATGAGAAAAAGGTTGAGTTTTTTTCTTTACAAGCAGGATCATAAGATGTACACCATTGACCAGTGGTTGCTAGTGCAATGGTTGGAGCTCCAAGATTGTTATCTGCGTGGAAAGAAAATGAAAATGATTCATACAAATGCTTAAGTAAAAGGGTTAAAACAATAAGAGATAAAGGTTGAGTCTTTTCTTTACAGGCAAGATCATTAGATGTAGTCCACGGATAATAATCATGGAGTAGATTTTGCTGATCATTAGGAATTTGCAACTGCGTTACTGCAAAACAGAGAGACGAAGTGTAAGAAATTGAGTTTTCGAGCACGAGTGTAGTACCAAAATTTTATCTTCTGACTTACCTATTGGACCAGTAGTTGCTGGTGTAATGGTTGGAGCTCCAAGATAGTTATCTGCTGAAAGAAAAGGAAACTGATTCATACAAATGCTCAAGTAAAAGGGTTAAAACAATGAGAGAGAAAGATTTAGTCTTTTCTTTACAAGCAAGATCGTTAGATGTAGACCATTGATGGAGTTGATTTTGCGGATCATTAGGAATCTGCACCTGCGTTACTACAAAACAGAGAGACGGAAGGAATTCTTAGAAGTCAAAAGTGCAAGAAATCGAATTTTCGAGCACTGATTATAGTACCAAATTTTGTCTGGCTTTACCTGATGGACCATTTGCATCAGGCAATGCTAAGCTTGCAAAACTCGCCTTTGTCTTGTAAGCTACGCAATGCAAAAGATATTTCAAACAAAACAACCCCAATTTTGAAAAAAGTGTATTAGTTTAGAGACATCATTAGAGAGCTTTACAAGATGTAGTAGCTAGCTTTTCCAAGAGACGACTTCCTTCAGGGTGTTGAAGAAAAGTCCCGATCGCAGCTGCACAAAGACAAACATAACCAAATCTTTCGTAAGGTCTATCAGTAAGTAATCCATAAGAAGAGTGTGGTCTCTGTGCTAAACGTACGTGATGCACCACAAATATCAAGATTTCCATGCTCGATCATCAGAGATACTTGCTTAACAAGCATATCGTTGTGCATCTTTGTCTGACGAGCAATTATGCATCTTAAGTTGTAATTCCTGAAGAAATCTGGGCTCTCTCTTTGAAGCTGCTCCCAAACTAACAAGTGAAAAATCCAAAATTTATAAGAGAACCATAGATAGAATCAAGAACCAAATTTGTAAACTACTTGCTTGGAATGTGGCGATGTTAAAGACTTACTTGATTCGGTGAGATCGTGACTAATCTGGTCATTCTCCTGCAGATAATTTGCGGTTTCTTCCAAGCTCAAGTACTTTTGAATACAGCTATCGATTTTGTTCTTTACCTGTAACAGAACAACAACAACAATAGCAAAGGTGAAACAGAGTATGTAAATAATAAGCTTCAGAGAATCATGGAGTCACGAATTTTATAGACTTTTAGTGAAGAAAGAATCATTACATAGTCTCTGATCTCTGAAGCATTACGGCAGCTGCAGAGAGCTTTGTGTTGACATGATTCGCCCATAACTTTGGAGGAAAAGATGATCTCTTTCAAGAAGAAAGATTAATTATTGTTACCACACAAAAAAAAAATATTAATTAAGATTCTCTTTATTTTACTTTTTTTTTGGGACATCTGATTAAGATTCTTTCATGTGGATCATGATTCATGAATATATAGATAGCGAGAATATTGAAACGTCGTTGTCTATAGAGAGTAGAAAAAGAGAGAGCAAGAAAAGTTTCGTACTTTGACCAGGAAAATTGAAAAAAAAAAAAAGAAGAAGAACCTGATTTTCGTTGAGAAGCTTTCACAATCTTCGATATTCACAGTCTTCGTTTTGTTACACTATTTCGCTTCGAAAATCGTCGTCTTTATCCTCTGTTTCTCAGGCGAATCAGTTACGATGTTTCCGTTTTGTTGAGTCGAGTCCAGCTGGTGAAGGCGAAGATGATTTTCCAAAGATAAATCAGACTTTCTTAAGGAAATTCTTGAAACTAGAACAAGAAGTGAAACTATCTGAAGAAAATCTAAACCCTAATTTCGGCCACGTAAGAACTATAAACGACCTTTAACAAAAAATACTATAAACGTCGGTGATCAGGTTTTATGGGTCCCACGGAATATTCTATTTTATTTCTGTATCGGTCCCACGAAGTATCTAAAGAAAGCGAATTTACTTCTACTTTGACAGTTTAACTGGAGTAAAAAAAAAAGATTCTCTCATGCAGAAATCCACACTATATATCTACCTGCGTAACATATTCAGGGAAGAATTTTAACCAAATAAAATAATATATATATATATATTTTATTTTTTTTAAGAATCGATTTTTTTTACTTTTTGTATATTCAAAAAATCTGAAAGAATATATTTTTGTTTAGTTTAAAATTAAAGGTGTCAATGTCCATAATACTTAAAAATGTGTCTTACTGAATAAAGATCTAAATAGTTTTAATATTAGTAGAATTTAACATAATTACAAAATTTACAAAAGACGTAATAAGTTAATTTTTAAATAGCATATTTTTGTAATGTAATCATAAAAGCAATAACAGATTTACGAAAAATATAAAAATCCATAAACCAATGACTAAACAAACTAAAACTTAACTATTTGATGTTCTCTTACTTGAAAACATTACTTTTCTTTTGTTTTAGACTATTTAGGCCATATGGGCCTCATAAGCCGCCACACATAACCGGCCACTATCTTTATTCAAGCCCATAGAAGCCTTAAGTAAATAAATAGACAAAAACTTCAGAAGTCTCTCATAAGAGTCATTGAGATCATCTCATGTATGCTTGAAAACAAAGCAAGAACTCAAACAAAATATAAAAGGAAACATAAGAAAACTCGGTAGATCTTATTTACCCTTGAGATTGTTTTGATACCAGAAAAAAAAGAAGAAACATAAACAAAACTGGGAATTTACTGAATTTTCACATAATGAACAATAACAAGTAACAACCAATTACCATCATCATCTACATATATATCTCCTCTTCATTCTCTATAGCAACCCTGTATTTACCAGAAGAAGCATTCCTACAAAGAACCTATAAGAAAAAACTCGGAAACAAAGTTTTGAGAAAAACTTTTGCAGAACACCGAAAGAAAGAACGGGTCAGACCGAGGTTGTGATATCATTGTATTTATGACGTGACCGATCAGTAGATATCACTTCTTCCATTGCTTTCCTCTTATTACTACTCAACATTGGTTCGTGTTGTTCGGATTCAAATTCTTGATGGAGAGGCAAGATTTCAATTACCGATGAATCTTCTTCTATCTCCGGTTTCAAAGCTGCATTCTCTTCTTTTGCTGGTTTCTCAGTCTCTTTCTTCAATTTGGTTTTCATCATATGAGGTTTTAACTTGGTAAGATCAGCCAGCTTTACCGGTTTCAATAAAAACTCTTCAGCTCCTTCTTCCAGACATCTGTTGTTCAATTTTTCAGGACGTTATATCAGTACTAAAATTCCAGATCCATTGCAAGAAACCAGTTCATGTTTCTTATTAATGCCATTTCACAAATCAATAAGACTCAAGATTAATTTTAATGAAACAGAGGCATACCTGGAGATTCTAGCAGGAACGTTCTCAGATGACATTATGACTACTGGTATGCTTTTAAATGCTGCTGATTCCTACACAATCACAAACAAATTCTGTAAATTTCTCAGAAAAAAAAAATTAATAAATTGTTCTTATTATATACAATGGCATAAAGAAAGAAAGAAAGTTTAAGCGAGTGGGAAAATATTCCAAAGAGATTTTCCCCATTGACATTCTCAATCAAAACTAAAGAGAACACCTTTATTTATTTTTCTGGAAAACGAATTTCCCAGAGATGGAAAAGACAACAACCCAATTGAGAAAATTAGCCATAACTCGAAGAAAGAAAGAAGAAGAAGAAGAAGAAGACATACCTTAACTCTCTTGAGCAAATCATAACCAGTCATGCCAGGCATACAATAATCTGTAATTATAAGATTTATTTCAACTTCCTGCGCAAAGCCACAAACAAACAAATTTCAATAAAATGAATTGTAGATTCGAAGGAAATTCAGATGAAGAAAAACTGAACCTGATGAGTTACGGGTGATGTAGAGGGCGCATTTGGGTCGTCGCTCTCATTACTTTCTCTCAAACCCAGAAATTCGAGAGCTTTAGAGCCTGAATCAACTGTCGTTACTGCAAATATACGAAACGAAAGAAAGCTTTTTAGAATCTTTCCTCTATTTCTCCAATAACACTGCTGAAAGATTTTGGCTTTTTTTCGTCTGTTTACCTTGACATGAGGACTTTTGAAGCAATCTCTCTATCATTTTCCGATCGAAGAGACTATCATCAACAGCCAAAACATGGAACTGTGACTCTGTTACCACACCCATTGTGGAAACTGAATCGAAAATTTCGAGATCCGAATCTAAAATCAACAAAAACCAGTAGCAAAGTTTCCAACTTGGTTTTGGTTTTGTTTTTCTCCCGTCTCTTTCTTTTCTGAAAATGTTGGACGAGTTCTCAATGAGCTTAGGAGAGGAGGAGAAGAAATAAAAGGCGTTGTATTTTTCACCTCAAATCTCGGGGAGAGAGAGAGAGAGAGAGGCGAAAAGGAAAAATTAAAACTAAAATTGGATCTAGCTTTGAGTTACGGACTAAGCAAATTTTAAGGGATTAAAGTAATTTCTGAGAAGACAATGAAAGAATTAAGAAAGAAATTAAAGAAACTTTGGTAAAATGTATAAAATAATGAAAGAAATCTTTATGAAGATTTTAAAGGATTTGTTTTATGCACCAAAGACTTTCTAGGATTATAAGATAAGAAGATGAGGGATTTGATTCCCATTAATATATATATACTGCCACAACCACATGCATTGTTATTTTTGACGCCCATAGATAGTTGCTTAAGAGGGCTGGCAAAAAAAAAAAATTAATAAAAAAAATAGATGAGTTTGAGGTTTTTTGTCGTCTAAAATTTATACAAATACCCTTTCAAATTCGACGACGATATTGATAAAAGTCAGTAGAATATAAATTAAATTTGAAACTACTAACCAGATGTTTAGAACTTATTAATTAAACAAGCCGATCATTTCTTGATGTTCATCAAAATGATTATATATAGGATTTTATCTGATTTTCTTTTTGACGTTTAGTTTAGTTAAACTTTTTAGCAAAAAAAAAACGTTTAGTTTAGTTTCTTTTTAAAGAATCTAGTAGTTTGATTATTAATAAATTGCATTTTCATTCTAATTAATTTAATGTTTGAAAACAAAATTTATCGAAGAGAACAAAATATGCATAGATATGGTTTAACTAAACAAGTTATTATTTTTTGTTTAACGATTTTCTATTGATGGAAATAATTTTATTTTTGATTTCATATATTATGTTGAGATGCCACCGATCAAATCATTGTTGAACCCAATTAAAAACATGTTTATTAATTAGAGACATGGTTTTAATTATTATCGTTAAAAGTTCTGGCTTATCTGAAAAAAATGGGGTATTTGAAAATGCAAGTAGTGTAAGTTGTTCCTTTTAGATAACCGAAAGTTTCGGATCAAAATATAAACTAGCCCCGGACATATGAAAGATCTAGATATTTTACTATTTAAGACATCAATGGACAATAGTGATTCATATTTTTTTATAAGATATTGTAAGTTCTCAAAATTTAAACTTTATTTTAAATAAGTTTTTGAATATTTTTTTTGCTTACGTCAAGTTTGATTTGTTAATGTGTTTTTTTTGTTAAATGGTTTTCATTAATTAAAAATAAGTTTACAAACTATGACCCTTAGATCATACAGTAGATTATAAAAAAAAATTAGAGTTTGAAGCATAAATACTTAGATGAAAGTGAAGAAGCGAAAGATTCAAGAGGAGTAGTTTATTTTTTTAAGATTGTTGTTTTTCGAACCTTTTTTTTTTTTAAGATTGTTAATGTGTATATTTTTTGTTACTGTGTTTATTTTTTGTTAAATGTTAATGTGTTTACTAAAACATTATAAACAAAATATTTAAAATTGACACAAAATTTCGAAATAATTTGAGATGGTCCTGATTGAAAGAGTGATTTAGTGTAAAAAGATTTTCGTCGGACCACAAAGATTATATTTGTATGTTACATTTTACGTTGTTGGCTTTGTCGATTCATGCAACTCGATGTGATGTGTTATGTTGCGTATCATCTACTTATTGGATGTAATTTTTTTGTTTTCCAATTTTTTGAGAAAGTTTTTTTTCCAATTTGTTTTTAACGTTTTTTTTTCTCAGTCGTAATGGGTTTATATCTGCATCATATAAAATCGCATGCAAATGTGGTTATTCCCGGTTATAATGCTTGACCAGTAAATTAATTTGATAAAATCTTAGATCTTATTGGTAACATATAAAATGTAATTTAAGCAATCTCTCATCAAAATTTAACCAACTATCCATAATTTAACTATTCGTATAAAACAAACATATTATTTTATATCGCACTAAAAACCAGGGAAAAAAAAATCATATCGCACCGCATCTGCCTTTTTGTAATTAGGATTTGTTAAAATCCAGAACAAAATAAAATGATAGTAAAAAACGAATTTTAGTAACATAAGTAATATTTCATGGAAGAAGTAATTCTTCCTAATATAACCTAAGTGTGAAATAGCGGTGGCGCTTATCGTATACTTAGCAGTAAGATTCGTTGGCAAAAGAATAGGAAACTATTAGCTAGCGGCTTGTTGGGGTTGTGTGGTAGTGGCAAGGACATGGCAATGTTCACTTGATTCTCTGCCAAAGATTTTGCCTCCCATGGTCATGCCCATCATCACCATTATCATCATCATCATCTTTATCTGCACGACACGTATCCAGAGTAGGGTAGACACATGAAAAGTCCCTCCAATAACCATTCCCTCTCATTGCTCTAGTGGGTTCCATAATGTCCTTACTTTCAACATTTTTTTTTCCCTTTCTAATTTTCCCATTGTAATATCACTTTTTTTTGTTATCGCCAACAAAATGACAATGTAAGACTATGGCTTTTTTATTTTGTTTGTTAACATACTATTGGCTATGACATAAGATCGATTCCTACTAATTTCAGTTTCTTAAATCTAATTTTGCACGTTTCACTCATAACTACATATATGATATGTGGTAAAGCATGTCGTTTTGATGACCTAAGGTCATGTGATATAATTACTATACCATCAATTTTATAAAGAGTGTCTGAATTGACTGTCAACCTCAACAAATTTCAAATTCTTTATCTGAATGAATGGAATCATTTTAGTTTTTTTCGTCTATAGTTTTAATATTTGCAACGGATCCAGACAATTACTTCATTATTTTTATGAATTGCATGGCCAAAACAATATCTTTCTAACTAATAGAACAATAATAATCATATAGTACATTTTCTTATCCCACAATCATAGTTACAATTTACTTTTGGCTGTTCTTGATTATTAAAAAATCTTAGATCGAAACTTCTTAAGATCGGTTGGAAACCAACGTGTCACTTAAACGCCTTCAATAGCTTAATATAACTAATGGTAAGTTTTTGCTTGGAACGACTTTGTATCTGCCATAAACTCATCATAAAAACAAACTCCTCAATATTCGTAATTCGCTACTCGATTTCTAGTCTTTAGCTTTGTATTTAATTTTTACCTCGAAGAGCAACCAAACACAAACCAAAATAATTTAAGATTATATATATATATATATAGATAATTCATCAATCTAACATAACACATAGTGTTTATTACTAGAGTAACCTCAAACAACACTACCAAATTAAACTAACAATGTTAGTAAATGTCATTTAAATCCAAGTTTTCTTTTTTATTACGAGTTTGTCATTTTTTTTTTTGATTTATTTTTTTTTTTTTTAAAATCTGAAACTAACCTAAATAAAACACAAAAATCTAGATCTAATTAAAAAAATATATATATATATTTCTCTCTCAAGACCGACGGCGACGAGCTTAAGAAAAAAAATCTGAAACTAACATAAATAAAACACAACAACCTAGATCTATTAAAAAAAAAAAAAAAAAATTCTCTCTCAAGACCGACAGCGACGAGCTTCATCCCCCTCTTTTTTTTTTTTTTTTTTTTTGAAAAATATCTTCCTCCTCTTTCTTACCTAGATCTTCTTCTTCCTCCTCCTTCTTCTCAGATCCTTCGTCAATCTCCGCAGTATTTGAGCACCAAGCTTTCCTCTTCTCATCTTCATCTCTCTCTCGTTTTTCTCAGCGACGAACCCTAAATCGCGCCACTTCATCTTCTGAACTTGTGCCCACGGCCAAATAGACGCCGGAGAACATCCGCCTTCATCAACGGCAACAACGCGTTTCAATTTCTTAGCTTTTCCAAGTACTTTATTCCCTCTTTCTTCTCTTTCGTTAATTTCTTCTTTTCCATATTTTGTTTTCCCCAAGTTAATGCTTGTATTCATTTTTCCTATGCACTACTAATTGGATCTGGATGATGTATCATGAAGAAAATGCGTTTGCCGTAAAAAATTCCGGTCAAATAAACGCATTCCGGTGAGAGCGAATAATTTTTTGGTGAGGAATGTTTTTTTTCTTTTCTTTGGTGGTAGATTTTTGTAACGTTTGGTGGAAGATTTGTGTGTAGATTTTGTTTTGGTAGATTTATTATCATTGGTTTGACGACAGATTTGTTTATATATGACGGTAGTTTGTATATATATGACGGTAGATTTGTTTATATCACGATAGATTTGTTTATATATGACGGTAGATTTATTTATATATCACGGTAGATTGACGGTGATTTGTTTGCTAGATTTTGTTAACATAATGGTAGACTTATTGTTAACGGCTGATTTATTATTTCTTCTTCTCCGACAGGTACCTGACTTCTTCTTCGGCCATATTACCGCCGTCTGAAAATTCCGGGAACGGTTCTGAAATTTGAGATTTTGTTCATGATGGTAGAGTTATATTAATTATTTAATGGTAGATTTGTTTGTTAATAATTGTCGAGTTATCGTTTTATATGATGGTAGATTTGTTAGTCACATATTTGAACTTTATATATGAATGATGGCATTTGTTTGTTCTTCTCTGACCGGTTATGGCCTTCGCGACGGCAGACGAGTCTCCGGCGATATTTTCGGCATCGTTTCGGCGTATTATTAGATTTGTTTTAGGGTATTCTTCTAAAAAAACAGATTTGTATGATGATGGTAGATTTGTTTTTACATGATGGTCGATTTTTGGAAAAAATTTGGAAAATTTTGGATTTTTTTTTTTTTAACATGATGGTAAATTTGTATTTCAATTTTTTACAAGATAATTGTTAATTTGTGGTAAATTTATTTTAAAGAAGAAAAAGTAATTGTTATGATAGTAGACTTTTGTAGGTGTGATATATTAAACTGATTTGGCTTTACTTTAATTATATCTTTGTGTAGTAGTATTCTTAGTCTAATGATTTAATAAAATTTGAAATAAATATGCCAATGAATAAAAAAGGAATTTCAAATTATTTTGTCTACAATCAGGTGGTTTATGTGTTTAAGTGCAATACATTTAATTTAAATGTGGCATCTAGATAGGGTTTTGATATAAATCTAAAACCGCAAAAAGAATGCATCCAAATGATATGGTTTTTAATGCACTTGCTAGTTTTTATTGCAAACCGCAAAAACATTGGTAGACTGTAAATTATAGAAGATTTGATTATATATGATTACTCACCGCAATAGGAGATAGAAAGAGAACACAATCAATTATCCATTCACAACTACATATCCATTGACAATACTTTAAACTTGTGATTTAAGATGAAATGAAAGGTTAACCCATAAAACAAATTATTTAACATAATAAATCTACCATTATTACAATAAATCTACCATCAAACACTAAATTTTTTTTCATACTTAGCATATTTGGGTGCCTGGTTTTTTCGTAGATCTGAGATTTAGTGTAGAGCAAAAACGTCATTTCTCATTCTGGAAAAAGTCAAATGTCTACCACCAAACAATGTCTATAAATCTAACGTAAAAAAAGTCTACCATTAGACTACAAATAAGTCTACAAATGAAGCTTATATGAGTAAATACCAAATAATTTACTAAATCTACCGCCATTACAAATAAACCTACCAAATAATTTTAAATTTACTGTCATTAATATTAAATCTACCACCATAACAAAACAAAGTCATCGAGATGTTAGACGTTTTTATATCTACCACCATTACAAACAAATCTACCAAATTTTTTTAAATATACCGTCACTAATATTAAATCTACCACCGTTAGAAAACGAATGCACCAATATTTTACACGGTTTTAAATCTACCGCCATTATAAATAAATCTACCAACCCAATAAAAATCTACCGTTGCCAATACAAATCTACCGTCAAAGAAATAAATCTACCGTCACGAAAAAAATAATTCACACTGATTAACTCTACCACCAAAAGAAATAAGTCTACCGTTTTGTAAGATTAATCTACCACCATTGTCAATAAATCTACCAAAAAAGTCAAACATTTACAGTTAGTCAATGGTTTGGTCGTAAAGTCTACCAACTCATAAACAAATCTACCATCAAAGACAATATATCTATCAAAAATAAATATATCTACCGCGTCGTTAAAATAAATCTACCAAAATAAGTCTACCAAGATTTAACAAACCTACCATCTTTCAAACAAATCTACCATCCATCAAACAAATCTACGGACCAAAATTTGAGTTGACTAATATCAAACAAGTCCACCGTCAAAAGATGGTAGATTTATTTTTTTCTGGGCGCTGGTTTTTGCCTACGTGACAAAGAAAAAGTAATGACATTTTTGTAATTAGGTTTTTCTCAACAAATGCCAGAAGAGTATTTTTGGTATTTTTCAGTATGTTAGGTTATTCTAATTTTTTTGATAAAATATATTCAAACTAATAATTTTTTAAAATTTAAACATTACTTTAGTAATTCACCCATGTATATATACATTCAATTTAGCAATCAAAGAGATTGAGAAGCAAGAGTCCAAAGATCGTGGCGTTGACTAAAAAAGCGATTTGATGAATGGAGTGGAGTGATCATGAAACTGTAATGCACGATGTGTCGGGAAGACATGCTTTGAATCTCAATAACTCTAAAAATATATAGTCATATAAATCTTCAATCGAGATCTTGTCTCTTTAAACTTCAGCACAACCGTCCATGTCTCCTTGATGATAGAGGACCCCTCCTCCTCTTCAACACATTCATAACTTCATCATCACAACTTTTGATTTTGACCCTACAGTTTAAAGAAGAAGACTACGAAATTAGTGGGATGAGTGAAAATATTAAGTGGATGTAAATCGAACGATAAATACATTTACATTAAAAATAAAAGATTGTAAGAACGAATGTGTTTGCCATAGCTAGTAATTAATCAGTTAAGGTTTGTCTATACTTCTGTCTAAGTTTGTAGAAGTTCTAAAAAATCAAAAAAAATGTAGTTTAATATCGCAAAAATAAACATTAGCGTACGTTAAATATATTAAATTATTAACAAAGAAACCTCTTAACTAAAGTTTTTGTGAAAAAAATATCATAATATATACAAAAACATCAAATTAGTCAGTTTAAAGTTTTATGATGGTTGTCATTTTTATAAGCATAATATGTCATGAAATATTTATAATACTTATTGAAAAAAAGAGTTAGAAATAGGATTTGACGGTGAGCATTGACAAGTGTACCTTCTTCCCCTCTCTTTGGCCCTTTTTTGTGCCTTAATGGAAGCTCTCTTTTTCTTGTTTCTCTATCTTTTTACTTCTCCAACAGTAAAAACAATAATAAATAAATTTGTTTCTTTTTTTAAAAAATATAATCGTTGGTGGAATCTTTGTGTCTTTATCAGATTGTCCATGTCTTATTCTTCTGAGCTCGTTAATTGACGACGATAAAACGTTATCTGATTATTTATATTATCACAAATGTAGAATCCATGTAATAACCAAACAAAAGTAAAAATTTGACTTGTTCTACACATATAATAAGTACATACGATCTTTACTTTGAAAATTAGCAACTTTATGATTTGACTGGTTGAAGGAAACCTACGGTGTAATTATCAAATCATATTGGCGAATATTTAGTATTTGACTTGTATATTTTGATATTATTTTATATTCAACTCAAAATTACATCCATGTGTATAATAAATATAAGAATTAAGATTGGTATGAATGCAAAGTCAATGTCACGAATATTACTCGCGCATCGAGAGACGTTGGCATGTGACATGAGAGAAGATACGGTGAATCGTATCTGGTGGCATCCATCTTTGATTTATTTATTTTATTTTATTTTATTTTATACATATATATTTTGTTTGGCTATTTTCTCTTATTATTATTATTTAACGATATGGTATCCACACTCGATAGAAATAAAACTTTATAAATAACAGTTTATATCTCACACAAAAGGGGATCCGATATAATTTAAGGAGAACACACATAAAATAACATTTCAAACTCTAAGAACTCGCTACTACACATAAAAAACTGCATATAAGACCATTTAGTTGTTTTCCTCTTTTGGCTCAAGTCGAAGGTATTCTGATTAAGTGTTGAATGATCTTTTAAAAGACACCAAACTTATAACCTAATTAAATGACCTCGATCGTCCTTTCTATGGTGCATGTTTATTTTTATTTTTACCGGTCGTTCTCCAACAATTACCAAAAACAAACGGAGAACGATGATATTTAGAATTCCAAACAACAATCATGTTCATGAAACTTATAGATTATTCAACGTCTCGCAAATATGTTCAGAAAGATAAATAAATTTTATTTCTCTAAGTCATGCACCATTATATGAAAATAGGGTAGGCTTCTGAGCAAAGTGAATTGTTATGAAAAAAGAAGAAGTTAATTGTTATGCCAAGACGCATTGAAGCATTGGTGGATCTAAATATTACAAATACTTATTTTCTTTTCTTTTATAATAGGAAATTTTATACCGAAATTCAAATTAATTTCAGAATCTATGGAACCCAGGATGTTTTATTATTTAAAATATTCACATGAACAAACCATATTTAAAATCGCAGTATTAAAATTCGAATCCTAATTTCCAACCTCATGAAAATACATGCAAGCTATGTATTATGTTTTTGTTTGTTTGTTAAGTTGTGTAATATGTTAACGTGATGGAAAATATGTTCCTTAAAATCATCCAATTACTATAAAAATGGGTGCGTATTACGAGTAATTGACAAAATATGTTAAATTTGTATGTATCGATAAGCTCACATTATTGCTAGTATATATATATATATATATATATGTATTTATTCGTTTCGGTTTGTATCGAATCACGTTAGCTCATGGTGATATCATTGTTAATAACTAGATATTATAAAAGAAATGAGTTTATGGTCTTAATACGGTGAACCAAACCTCGGCCATAATTTTTTTAAAGATACGACCGTACGTTGAGATCTACTTTGAGGATATTAACAGCTCGACTTGTCGACAAAAGAAATAAGAAACAAGAGTTATATCACTTTTGCATGTTCCGATAACTTCGTTTGTGATCGATCTAATTTACAAAAATAGTTACATTTTAGATATGAAAGTATCATGCATAATCACGTGGGATTGGGCTAATGGTTGAACCTAAATAAACCAGAAACATAGGTACCTAAGAGGACACAAGTTTGATTCCCGTGGGAAGGGATAATTTATCAAAGACTAATCTCAGCTTTAGATGATGTATGAATCTAGGTCCAGAATTTCCAGATTAACAAAAAAAGTATTATGTATAACACTAAAGAAAACACAAAACGGGAAATTATCAATTGTGGGAGAGTTATGACTCTTATTCATATTTTTACAAAGAAAATAGTTTGCCGAATACCATGCAACATTTTTTTTTTTTAAAATACCATGCAACATTTTTGAAAAACTTATTCAATCTTAACTCTTATAAGGCGAAATTAACAAAAGCATAAACCATTTAATTTATATACAAACTACAAAATACATTTTTCATAAAACCTCGTTCCAAAAAATCTTACCGCCTCTATTGGTATCGTTTGCTAGTATGAACAAAAATAAAATTAAAACAGATTTGATACATATAAATGCGTTTTTCTTTTGCGGAAACCATGGACCTCAGGCAGAGCCGTGCCCAGAGGTTTGGAGCCCGTAAACGAATTTTAAAAAAAAACCTTTATATCCCAAATCCATATAAAATCAATCTAAATTATATCGAATATAAAATAACCATCATAGTCTCAAATTCATATAAAATCAATAATAACAATCATCATCCTAAATAAATGAATAAAAACAAAAGTAATAAATTTAAAACATAATTTTTCTTCCTTTCTCCCCAACAAAATCACTAACCAAGTTTTCAAAGTCAACACTTTTAACCAATTCTCTTTCGTTAGATAAGATAGTCAACTCACTCAATCTCTCTTGTGACATACTCGAACGAAGATAAGACTTTATCAACTTCAACTTTGAAAAACTTCTTTCAGCAGATGCAACTGAAACTGGAATCGCCAATAATACTCGATAAGCGATCCATGAATTTTGATACATATCATCAATGTTCTTCAGAAAGTCTAACACTTCAATGGGCCTCTTAGTAAAACCTTGTATAGCTTCTCTTAGCAATTTTAGCTCATGAAAGAGATCATTACCAACAACATCTGAATGATTCTCATGTGTTAGATAATCTTCAAGTTTGATACAAGAAGCCATCAAAGTATCATCACTTGCTGCACGCAATTTCTTCAAATCAAACAAAAAGCCAAATATTTGTTCATACCTCTGAAACTGTTCAAATCTCGTTTTAAGCGAGTAGAGTGTTTGATCCATAATTTGGATGAAGTAATAAACTCTAAAGCTCTTTTTTGGAGATAATACCACATTTCCCTCATCTTTCTGAGATTCCTCACCATAATGTTGTTTCCTTCTAATGATACGTTTTGCTTTTTTTTTAAAAAATACAGCCTCAATCTCCATAGAATCTGCAATTTTTGTAGCTTCCAACTTTGCTTGCTCTAAACATGAATCTCTGTACTTTTGAAAATAAGAAACCAACCCCTTCAGTTGAGAGATAGCAAGATCAATATCCATGTCTTCTGATTGCAAAATCTTACTGACAATGTTCACAGCAAAAAGAAGATTACACCAAATAACCATGGAAACCAAGAACTCAAAATTTTCAATTCCATGTGTTTCACTTGTTGCAAGACACTCAGCATCGCTCTGCTCTTGCGGATCATCACTATTCTCAGCAATGTAAACTAAAGCCTCCATAATTTTAGGAGTTTGAAATCGTATTGCCTTAACACTTTCAACATGACTTTCCCAACGAGACTGAGACAAAGGCTTGAGTGTTAGGCCTCCCACCCTATCTTCAAATATCTTCCACCGCTTATTAGAAGCAGCAAAGAAGCAATAAGTTCGTTGAATAATACCAAAAAACGAAATTGCTTTTGAAGAAGTGTTGGCCATATCACAAAGAGCAAGATTAAGACTGTGACAACCACAATGTGTATAAAATGCCCTAAGATTAACCTCAAGTAATCTTTTTTGCACTCCTTTGTGTTTTCCCTTCATATTCGAGCCATTATCATAGCCTTGCCCCCTCACATCATCAATTTTCAAATCAAAAGCAGTCAACACATCTTGAAGTTCACAAAAAAGTCCTTCTCCAGTTGTATCATCAACTTTCAAAAATGTTAAGAAGAATTCTTCGACTTTAGGTGAAGTGGCTGAAACATCTACACACCGAATGACAACAGTCATTTGTTCATGATGGCTAATATCTGGAGTACAGTCCAGAATGACAGAGAAGAACTTTGCACCCTGAATTTTCTTGATAATCGTAACTTTAATCTCATTAGCTAACAAAGCAATCAACTCATTCTGAATTTTGTTTCTGAGATAATGATAACGAGTTTCACATTCTTTAAACCTTCTAAGATGCTCAATCATTACATGATCAAAATCAGCAAGCATCTCAATAAAACTTAAAAAGTTCTCATTGCCATCTTCTCCAATCCTTTCATTGCTTCCACGAAACGCTAGGTTTTGTTTAGCAAGTGTCTTGACAACAGAAATTATTCTAAGCAACACCTGTCTCCAATGAATTCTCTCCTTATTCATTTTATCTTGAGCATGTTTATCAATGGTCTTATTTTTTTGTAGCCTAAGTTCTAATTCCACCCATTGATTCATGCACACAATATGTTCCCGACCAGATTCATGCTCTCTAAGCCTTTTCAAAACATTTCTCCAATCGCTGAACCCTGCTGTAGATGCCAATTGACCATTGTCACGCTCATTGAACAACTTGCAACAAAAACAGAAAATTTTGTCCCATGCTTTTGAGTAAACTAGCCAACGCCGATCTTGTTTTTTTCCATCACTCATTTCTCTTGTGTAATAAATATGTGAGAAGTGCCTCTTAACTCTATCTTTTGGAAATTTATAATCAACCGGTAGTCTTTTTGTCGGACCTTAGACAACCATAAAATCTCTCCATTCATTTCATCCTTTCTTTATGTTTTTCCAGTTTCCAGGATCATACATATCCAAAAGTCCACAATGCTCCATCGGATCAACACATGTTTCACATACATTCTTATCCTCATCTTCATCCTCTTTTTCTTTCAAGCCCTCCTCATTCACCTCATTCACTACATCCACGTTTTCATTCCAATTCTCCTCATCCACTGTATTCACATCCTCTTTCTCATTTAAGTCACCTTCATTCACTGCATTCGCATTCTCTACTCTATCTCCAGAAATATCATGATGCTCATCACTTCTTTCTACAGATTTATCAAGAGTTTTAGGTTTTTTGAAGTACATGAATAAAACATTAGCTTGAGATTTCTCTCCTTCTTGTCTTTTCTGTTTTAGTTTTCTTTTTTCATATCCACACAATGGTTTTTTGAAGTTGTTCGGAGACATCTATGGAACTAGACAAAAAAAAAGAGTTACAACAAATTACTAAATTAGGACAAAAGACAAAATTACAATGAAAGAATAATTAGTAAATAGTAATTATCAAATATTGAAATACCGTTGGATGATTATGTTATGGTTGTAAGAAGAACTCAAAGTTTATCGATGAAGAAGGAAGCTGAAAAAGTCTGATGTATTCGTGTGTTTGTTTAAGCGGCTATTGCAATTATACCCTAATTTTTTATTTGTTAAATCATTCTTTAATTAGTTTCTAATTTTAATAACAACACTTATATATTCTACTAAACTAATGGACCCTCGATTTTCTTTAAAAAAATGGGCTCGTAGGCTAATATTTCCAACTTAACTACATAGGCACGGGCCTGACCTCAGGGACTGATATTCATCCAGTCACATATTCACATGATTGGAGATGTACAAAACATGTTGAGGAAATTCAATACAACGAAATATTGGAATGAATTCAGCACTTATATGAATATGTGGACTCTCTATACGTACGGTTTATCAATAAACAAAAATATATATTTTAAACCACTATTCACTAAAACACACAACGCTGGTTTTCTTGCGAGAAAAAAAAACACCATTAAAGATTTAAAGTAAAGATCCGATATATATATATATATTTTTTTTTTGATAACCATGGACATTCCAGGTTTTCTAAGCACAAATTAATCTCACGAGACCCCTCATCCTGATAACATGTTTACAATTTGTAAAAACGTAAAAAAGTAACCAAACGGAATCGAACCGAGGGTAGGGCACATACTCGTACCAATAAAGATCCGATACATCAAGGGTTTGTTTACAAAAATGATGTGATGGCAAAATCGTAAATAAATCGTGTTGATATTACGCATGTTTTTATAAAACAACCTGATATGATACCATGCAAAATAGCGTCTCTTCGATAACATGTAATTTGTAAAAAACATGAATGAAATCAACATCTGCTTCTTTACGAATTTATCATCGTATCATTTTTGCAAAGGAGCTTCAAATTTAAGCTATCTAGTATATATATACGCATAAGTTACTAACCTCTATTTAATGGCACAAGTCATTTACCAACTTGCTAATATGAAACCCATAATTCTAACATACATAGGTTGGCAATGGGATTAGATGTAACTGAATTTAATCAACTGATTATCATTAATTGGTAATAGGATTAGATGTAACGACAGTTAATATATATATATACTAGATAAATACATGCATATATGCGGGTCTGTAATTTAATATTTTATAACCCGTAAAAAAAATTAAAAACAAAAAATAGAAAACAAAATTAGATTATCCGTAAAAATATATAATACATAACTTTACAAACGAAGTTTCCGATGAAATAAATATATATTTTGAAGGAAAAATTTGGTGATGCATATGCAGTAAATAAATTTGGATACGATTATTAAACTTTTAATTTTTGGTGTGTAATTGTCATACTACCAAATTGTAGTTATATAGAGGTGAGAAATTAGAATTTTTTTTCTTTTAGAATTAATTTCCTTAATCTAAATGGAAAAACTATGGAGTTTTTTCCCTTTTATATTAATTTTGCCATTTAAAATATATGTATATTTTTATTATTATTTTTTAATAAATTTAGCTTCTAAGAATATGAATTGATNAAAATTATGAATCGGTTATTGAAATTTTCTGAATTTTATAACTTTTTATTAATCGATTTTAAAATTTTCCAACTTTGACTTGACATGTGATATGCTCAAATTAATACCATAACAATAGTACTAAACCAGTTGTTGTAGTATATGTAGGGGTCGAACACAAGAACTCCAGATATCGCACAATAGATTATATAGATCCGAATTAATCTAAACCAAACAATGAAATTAAATGCAAGTGCGTAAATTAAACAAGTTGTAAATCAATTGGAAGGAAGATAGGCTTAGGGTATTTCTCAGGAATTCAATGAATGCAGATAAACTAACTAACATGATTCAGATTTAGCGCGGTTCTTGAACTCAAATCACTAAAGTATAGCTAACCAACTCTCGTTGCGAAAACTATCTAAGTCTAAATCCTAGAATTCCAAATCTCTTTGCGAATCCTAAAGTCTAAACCAGCTTTTATTTCAAGTTTGATTTGTTCACAAAACAACTAAACCAAATCTTTTTGCGAATAGTTATTTTGCTCACCCTAGGTTCTGTCAGGTAATTAATCGCACTCTCGTGCCTAATCAATTATCCTAAGATCTAAGTTCTAGATTCGTCAACCTAGAATTAGCTATGGGAACAACCTATGATGAAGAACTAATTCATATGGTGAATCCTAATTAACTAATTAACCTAACATTCAGAGAAAACTCTTATGAAAACCCTGAACCTAACAGTGGATCTACTCACACATGGAGAATGAAAACAACATGATTGAATAGATCATCAAAGAAATCAATAAGAAACAGGAGTTCAGAGTTGTCTCTCCAAAAACCAGAGTAGAATAAATCTAAATCAAGTCTCCAAAATAACGCGTAGCCAACAAAAGTGGCTCAAAAACTTAATTATAGTGCTAAAACACGTTTTGGTCTAAATTGTAAATAATAAAGTCTTCTGGGCAATTTTGCAATTCTTCAACTCTTTAGAAAAGTCGCGACATGTGTCTTGCTGCAGTGAGTGTCGATCGATACTAGGGTAGTATCGATTGATACTGAGGCTTCAAATCGACTTCTCAGCTACATGATCTCTGTTTTGCTCCAAAATGCTCTAGAAAGCTCCAATATTTCCAATTATGCTCCAAACGTACCTAAAACCTGAAAAGACTCTAAAACACTACAAAATAGTAGAAAGACTCTATAAAACGGATTTATATCATGGCTTAAAATGGGTAAAAACCATGATATATCACGCCCCCAGACTTAGCTTTTTGCTTGCCCTCAAGCAAATAGAAGACTAAACCAGAGAAAGAGGTTTGAAAACACGGAGACTCACCTGTTCTTCGAATGTTGCAATGACCCTTTTCCCAAGCACCCAAATGTTACCTAACCATATCCAAATCTAACCACCATGTACTTCTCCGTAGACATTCGCAGCTTCCCCAGACTACACACATTATTTCGCAGTTTCATTCAATTAAACCCATCATCGCCAGTTTCATCGCTGTGATTAATACCAAAAACCTTCTAGATTCTTTCCCATACAATACCATAACAAGGAACCACCCAATTTCACACTTTTTGTACTACTTTCTCTCCCCAAGACTTATTTCTTATCATATTTTTTTCTTCTATTTATTTATTTATTTTTTTTTTTTTTTTTTTTAGATTCGCACATACACATCAAGGTATGAGACGCGAGTATTGATGGTGTTTGCCACCAAATCCCCGGTTCTTCCCTCTCAATGTATCAAAGGGTGTAGGCGAATAATGGCATCATAGGAAATCCTAGCCTCGCTTCCAATCCTCTGTGTGGTCATTCCTCACCAAGTAGAATAATGTGATCGATGGAAAAAATCCTAACCCTCTACTCAGGAGAAAATCATTTCATCTTTTATGCTCTTATTTATTAACTTATAATAGGCGAGAGAGATACCATTACTTTAAACACATGGGTTCATTTGTTAGATATGAATGAGGAATCAAGCTCTATGAATACTAACCACATCGATGAAGTGCAGAAATTTGGCTCAGGCTTTAAAAGAACTCTGCTGGAAACATGTGTGTCTTCTAGCTAACTGGTCAGCCTTTGGATTTTTCATTAGTCGATCTGTAACTGATTCTGTAACAATGGTCACTTAGAAGCAAAGTCAAAACAGTAGATTCAAGAACAAGATCATAATCTCCAACAGGTTT
Organism: Eutrema heterophyllum; assembly: GCA_002933915.1. Classification (NCBI taxonomy): domain Eukaryota; kingdom Viridiplantae; phylum Streptophyta; class Magnoliopsida; order Brassicales; family Brassicaceae; genus Eutrema; species Eutrema heterophyllum. The sequence continues at coordinate 778,093 of PKMM01011779.1, forward strand.
TGACTCAATAAAACAAATTTGACACAAAAACGACTAACTCTAAGAAAAACAAACACGTTGTCAACAACTACCTCCCCCAGACTTAAACAACACTGTCCCCAGTGTTATCTAGTCTAGAGTTGGTAAAAGAAAACAGAAGAGTTGAGTGAATTGGTGAAAATCGAAGGATTTACCCGAGATGGTGATGAATGTCGACCGATACAGAACTGGTATCGATCGATACTCGTACCAAGTTTCTGCTCCTTCGTCGCGTGGATGGTGTCGATCGATATCGGGTTGGTGTCGATCGATGCTGCTCTTCTGAATCTGCTTCTTCACGTGAAACACAAAACCAAAAACCAAAAATCAAAAACAAAAACAAAAATAATAGAAAAACTTATGTATAACTTACCAGTGGGTTGCCTCCCACCAAGCGCTTGTTTTCAGTCATTAGCTTGACTTTGCATAGGTGATTAGTCAGAGCGAGGTTGAGAACTCACTCCCATGCAAGTTCCACAGCTAGACACTTGCAGACTCAGAGTTCTACTCAACATGCTCTCTATAACCTCTTTTCCCTTCTTTTTCATCTCCAGAGTAAGAATGATTCTAGCCTTGGAGAATGGTTTTGAGGTTCCTTTGCACTTTACCTTGTACTCAATCGAGTTCCCATCACACTTCTGAGGGATTAAAGTCACAGAGGGAGTACCTTTTACTCTTTTTCTCTTTACCTTAGTTGTTTTGACATTTTGTCGTTGTGATGACAGAAGGTCTATCTAGAATGTCCATGATAGTCGGTACGTCAGGAGGCTCTTCCAAAGGATCAGCTGCCAACGTCTCTCCTGTGACAACATCGATGCAAGAGACACGTGTGGGAATTCTTCCAGAAGGAATGGCTTTGTAGTACACCTCTTGGTCAATGTATGAGAATGAGACTCTCTTGTTGGGTGTGTCCATAATGGCACCAACCATAGCCATAAACGGTCGTCCAATAATTAACTGCGTAGTAGATCTTGCACTCATCTCCACAACCTGAAAATCAGTAGGAACCAGACAATCTCCTATTTCAACCATCAAATCAAGGATTGTACCGTGCGGAAATGAGGTGATACAGTTCACGTATGTGATGGATGTCTTGGGCGGTCGAATATCAGCTTTCAATCTCTCTGCAATTGCCCTTGACATGACATTGACGCAAGCCCCCGAGTCAACGATAGACTCTTTGAATTTAACTCCAGAAATAGAGCATGGAACTGAGAATATGTCTGGGTCTTCCCTCTTAATCAGTTGTTTCATCGGAGGTGGTGTACTTCTGGCTTTGATAAAGAGTGCCTTGATCTCTTCCTCAGTTTCTCTGCAATTTTGGAAGTAACACGCCATAGGACGGTTCTCAAAAGCTTCCTCAAAAGATATAGTATGGGGGATCCTCCTGACCATCTTCTCAAAAGCGAGCAACTTCTCCGCAGAAATGGGGTTCATGAGATGTCTAGGTGGTATAGGATATGTCACTTTAGGCTTGTAAACACGTTCCTCGAAAATCTTGGGTGTTTTCACAGTTTCTGGCTCAGTCTGCGCAGAGGTGTCCATCGATACTATAATGGTATCGATCGATACAAGACTTCTCTGTCGTCTCTTCAGATGCGGTGTCGATCGATACAGGTGTGGTGTCGGTCGACACTGGGGGTTCTGAGATGTCCCGTGAGAGTATCTGCACTGGTGTCGATCGACACTGGGTGGTGTCGGTCGATACTTGTTGTGTCGAAACGTCTTTGGCAGATCCTTGGACGGGTATCGATCGATGCTGGGTGGTATCGATCGATATTGAGGCGATTTCGGGAGCCTCATCGTCGTCATCTTTAGCAAGATCGACGAGATTCTTTGCAGTTAGGCTAGTTTTCACTTCTGGATCGACCTCTTCATCACTTCCTAAGGTGATCGCATTGACTTGTTCATTCTGTGCATGAACCATCTTTCCCTTGACAGCTACTGAAACCTAAGCTACCTGAGTTTCCAGCCTCTTCTGATGAATGCTAAGAGCTTCGATTTTCCCATTCAGATCTGTGTACATAGCATCCATCTTCCCATTAAAGTCTGCTGTCATCTTCTGCTGTCCCTGAAGAATATGTTCAAACATAGACTCAACCTTGCTCTCTGGAGACTTGGGTGGGTGAGGTGGGTATTGATACCTTTGACTTTTAAATCCAGCACCACCTATGTAGTTAACATCTTTCACTTCATCCTCATCAGCAAAGTGAACAACTTTCGTCTTACCCATCAGAAGATTGTGCACTGAATCCAGCTTGGCTTGAACCTCAGCAATCTGCGATCCATCCAAATTCCCAGCCTGCTTCTTTCGCTCAAGGTCTGCATTCTTGGTGCTATTGCTAGGCGCCAAGTTCTCAATAAGCACATAAGCATCGTCAGGATACCTGGTGTTGAAATTCCCATTACTCGCAGCATCCAAAGCCATCTGATACCTCCAATCAATCCCTCTGAAGAAGATACCCAGCAACTGAACCTTAGTGAACCCGTGATGTGGGCAATCTCTCTGATATGACCTAAATCTGATCCAAGCAGCCTTAAGTGCCTCTCTCAAACCCTGAGAAAACTGAGAAATCTTGTTCCTGAGCTCTTTAGATCTCGCATCATCATAGAAATTATTCAGGAACGCATTCTTCGTCTCCTCCCAAGTAGTCAGTGATCCAGGGGGTAACTGCTTAAGCCAATAAGCTGCATCTCTACCAAGAGAGTGTGGGAAGAGCTTACAGAGAAGGTAATCGTTAGACATTCCATTATACTTCATGCTAGTGACCAAGTCCTCAAACCTCTCAATGTGATCTATGGGGTGTTCATGAGGAAGACCATGAAAAAGATGTTGACCCACAAGAGTAAAGTATGCAGGCTTCAGCTCAAAGTCATTCCTCTGAAAAGTGGGAATACGAATCGCAGACCGATTGGCATATAACTGATCATGCCTGTTGTACTCTCCAAGCGTCCTAGCACGATCAACCACATCATTCCCCACATTCACAACAGCTGGAGGAGCAATGATGTTTCCATCTCCATCAAGTCGTTGCCCTCTCTCATTGTACAATTGACCCTCATGGTCTCTCAAAACTCCAGCCTCATCACGAATCAAAACCAATGGGTTGTTCATCTCTGCTGGCTTCTTTGCGTTTCTTAGTATGCGTTCCAAATGTGCTAGCTGCTCGTTTGACAGATCAACTAGCTGAGTGCTCTTGTTTCTTCTGGTTTCTCGAGTAGGCATACACCTGAAACACAAAAGTCAAGAACATAAGTAACCGAGAAAAAAAACGTGACGGGTATCGACTGATACCACTAGGGTGTCGATCGATACTCGACGATTTAGTCGAAATTCTTCACTAAAATCTAATGGCGAAATTGAGTCCCCGGCAACGGCGCCAAATTTGATATGCTCAAATTAATACCATAATAGTACTAAAGCAGTTGTTGTAGTATATGTAGGGGTCGAACACAAGAACTCTAGATATCGCACAATAGATTATATAGATCCGAATTAAGCTAAACCAAACAATGAAATTAAATGCAAGTGCGTAAATTAAACAAGTTGTAAATCAATTGGAAGGAAGATAGGCTCAGGGTATTTCTCATGAATTCAATGAATGCAGATAAACTAACTAACATGATTCAGATTTAGCGCGGTTCTTGAACTCAAATCACTAAAGTATAGCTAACCAACTCTCGTTGCGAAAACTATCTAAGTCTAAATCCTAGAATTCCAAATCTCTTTGCGAATCCTAAAGTCTAAACCAGCTTTTATTTCAAGTTTGATTTGTTCACAAAACANGGCCATCCAAAGTGTTTTAAAGATCGACTCATATGAAGGATTTCCATGTGGATTTAGCTTCGTCAGTCTTAATAAAAGTCGTAGATGATTGAGGTAGATTTCCAATGGATATGGTTTCAAGTCATTCGAATTAGCGGTTCAAAAGATACATCAAATTTAGTGAGCACACGTCTGTCTGGCGCGATATGGACTCAGACAAAAGTCACATCGGTATCGTGCATCGGGGTAATGCATACCGATGTGACTTCCCCAAACCTGACATGAGAATCCTCGGGGTCGTGCATCGGGGTGAGGCATACCGATGCATCCTCGCCGCTCAAAACATCGCACATCGGTATGCAGTATACCGATGCAGTATACTGATGCAGCATACCGATGTGACTTCTGCGCAAAAGAAAAAATCCAAATCCATGTTGGGTCGACCCGGGTCCGATTTTATTGGTTTTAAATACTCTCTTATGTGTCTAATTATAGAGGACATTGACTTAAACCCAGAAGAAAAGACAGAGCTTTTTCTTGATCTTTTTCTTAATATTTTGCAATCTATTTATGATCTGTTGAAGTTTTCTTAAATTTTCTTTCACTTTCTTTCTTATCTCAATTATGTTTTCCCTTTATATGGTTTATTTGTGCTATTTGGCTATGTATGAGTAGTTCTTTTAGGGTTCTTGGGTAAAGTAGATTAGGGTGATTTTAGGTTTGTTCTTGATATTTAAGAGTTAGATTACTTAATTTCCTTTCTCATTGAGTGTTCTTATTGTTAGATTAACCTTGACAAAGTTGATTTAGAACTCTAGGAAATTTCATGCCCGGAAGGTGTTCGATGAAATTCCCCAATGAATTTGATGAGTGCTTTTCATATCTTAGCCAACGGGAGTTGATGTCTAAGGTGAATTATGGTTAATTAGACTTGTTCTTATTGCTTGTTAGTCATAGAATCGCGAACGGAAGTTTATGACGATTGATGACAAAGACAGGGGTTAATACCATTGGCGTGGATTAATCTTTAGTAGTTATCTAAGGCCTAAGGAAGCAATTGATTGAATGTTTGAGTGTCTAGAATAGATTGAGAATCACCCGAGTCAATTACTTTACCTGAGAATTCGCTTGTCTAAATTTGCTAAATAACGTTTAAGTTTGTCTTGTTGCTCGTTTTGGTTTGCTAAACTACTAGTTTATTTCTCTGTTTTTGTATGTTTCAATTTGTTCGAACCAAAACCAAAAACCAAATATTCGCTTAGATTAGATAGTGTCTCGTATTCTCGGTGTGTTGTTCTCGTGCCTCCCTGGATTGATCCTTAAGTACTGCAATGACATGAGCATGCTTGAGTAATTGATTACCAACTTGCAAAAGTTCAGTAAGAAAAAATCTCAATCTTAAAGCTATTTTGTTTAAAAATGAAAACGGTATTTAGTTTTTTCCTTAATATAACAGTATTTTGTTACTTACCTTTTTTCTTTAATTTTTTTAAAAAATTTCCTTAATCTATACGCAACTTTTTTTTCCTTTTTTTAGAACTTTGGCTTTTTGGAATAATTAGTTTTTTTTCCTTTTTTGTATTTTTTTTTGCTAACTTTACTTTTCAAATTAAGTTTAGATTATATTTTTTTATTGTTAATATTATGTGTCAATATCTAATTGGAAATTCATTAAACATGTGTCAAAATCTAATCGAGGACTTGACACGTATCACGATCTAGCGAGTTACTATGTTTGAATCATTCTCCTCTATATAATAAGATTTTCTTAATCTAAATGGAAAAACTAAAGAATGTTTTTTTCTTTTTTATATTAATTTTGCATTTTAGGATAAATTTAATTTTTTTAAGTTTCTAATTTTTTTTTACTAACTTTATTAAGATTATGAATCGGTTATTAAATTTAATTATTTTCCTTTTATGATTAATTTCCATAATCTAAATGGAAAAAGTAAAGAATATTTTTTTATATTAATTTTGCCTTTTAGGATAAATTTAATTTTTTTATTTTTTGGTAACTTTTCCTTTTAAGATTATGAATCGGTTATTAAATTTTCAGAATTTTTAATTTTTTTTATTAATCGGTTATTAACTTTACCTTTTAAAATTTTCCAACTTTGACTTGACACGTGTCGCGATCAAGTAAATTAGCAACTTTGCAACATTCAGCTTTATATAATAATATTTCTTTATTCTAATCTGAAATATAGTTTTTCCTTTCTTTTTTTTTAAAAAAAAAATTGGCTTTTATTCCTTTTCATTTTATGATTGTTACCTATTGTTTAATTTCCTTATTCTAATCTCAATTATGGTTTTTCCTCTTTTCTTAAACTTTAGTTTTCATTTATAAGTTTTTGTTTAATTTCCTTAATCTAAACATAACTATTATTTGTTTTCTTTTCACCTTTTAGGATTAGATATTGATTATAAATTGTACTTTTATTGTTAATTTTACGTGTTAAAATAAAATTGGAAATTTATCAAACACGTGTCAAAATATAATTGGAAATTTATTAAACACATGTCAATATTTAATCGATTAACTTAACATGTGTCGCGATCATGCGAGTTACTAAGTTTAAGACATGTGAGAATTAATTTATAAATTTTTATTTGTTTAATTTTTTTATTATAAACATGAAAACTATGTTTTTTTCCTTTTTAAAAAAACTATAGTCTTTAAGATAAATTTCCTTAATCTAAAAGCAACTTTTATTTTCCTTTTATTTGCTAACTTTACTTTTAGGATTAAGTCTAGATTATATTTTTTTCCTTTATTTTTAATATTATGTGTCAAAATCTAATTGGTAATTTTTTTACATGTGTCAAATTCTGATGGATTAACTCGACACGTGTCACAATCTGGTGAGTTACTAATTTTGAAACATTATGCTTTATATATATCTACTTCGAAAGAAAAATTTGGTGAAGAAACGCAGTAAATAGTTTTGGATACGATTATTGAACTTTTAATTTTTTGGTGTGTAATTGACATACTACCAAATTGTGGTTTATGTAGAGGTGATAAATTATAATTATTTTCCTTTTATGATTAACTAGATAAGTACATGCATATATGCGGGTTTGTAATTAAATATTTTATAACCTGTAAAAAAAAATTAAAAACGAAAAAATAGAAAACAAAATTAGATCACCCGTAAAAATATATAATACATAACTTGAGAAACGAAGTTTCCGATGAAATAAATAGTAAATAACTTTGGATACGATTATTGGACTTTTAATTTTTTGGTGTGTAATTGTCAATACTAAC
>PKMM01011780.1:0-110918 GCA_002933915.1 Eutrema heterophyllum
TGTTGATTTGCGACGAAATGAAATCGTCGCAAAAAATCGTTGCAAAATGCATGTTTTCTTGTAGTGTGCTTTAATCCGTAAAGAGCTTTCTTTAGAGAGCATATATAATTGGGATGAGCAAGATCTTCAAACCCTGGTGGTTGAACCATATAGACTTGTTCGTGTCATTCACCATGTAAAAAGGCGTTTTTAACGTCCAACTGAGTAATACTCCATCGTTTTGATGTTGCCACGGCTAAGACAGTCATGATTGTTGTTGTTCAAACCACCAGACTATAAGTCTCAACAAAATCCACACCCTCTTCTTGATCGAAACGCTTAGCAACAAGTCTGGCCTTCAGCTTGTTAATAGTCCCATCTGCTTTAAGTTTGACAGTAAACACCCAACGGCAGCCGAGAATATTCATGTCTGTTGTCGCAGGTGTCAAAGTCCAAGTATGATTCTGATAAATCGAATCAAGCTCCTCAATCATCGCATGTCGCCAGCCAGGATGTGCTAAGGCTTCTGCAATTGTTCGTGGTAATGACGGAATTGTCTTGCTGACAACAAGAGCATAACGGGGATTGGGCTTACGAATACCAAGGCGCGATCTTGTGGTCATGTGATGAACACGACTAGAATCCTTTGTTGATTTTGGAACAGGATCACGGTGTGAGGGTAATAAAATTTCCATCACCGCAGAAGAAGAAGCATCATGCGAAGGAACTCCCATTGGTGCAGGATAAGAGGCGTCGGAAATTTCAGATGTCAGATTTGAAGAAGAAACATCAGGCAAAGGAACTCCCATTGGTGCAAGATAAGAGTCATCGAAAATTCTATATGTCTCAGGCACATGAACATGAGATTCCCGTGAGACTTCTGCTTCCTGTGGATACTCTGTAACTTCAGGAGGAAGCGATGGAAGATAATGTGGAGGAGTATATTGATTTATACCTGCTTGCCATGCCTTAAGTAGTCCAGTATTGTGTTGTAGAGCCTGATGTTTATACTTATCGCTGAAGGGAAAGCACAATTCATCAAATATCACGTGACGACATATGTAGACACGACCAGTTGGTGGGTATGGACATCAGTATCCTTGGACCTTTGTATTGTGCATGATATCCAAGGAACTCGCATTGAAGAGAGCGAGGTTCAAACTTGTGTTGAGCAAAAGGACGCAAACATGGGTAGCACGCAAAGCCGAAGACTCTGAGGAAGGAATAATCGGGCTGCTTGTTGAACAAAATCTCATAAGGGCTTCACTGGCTTAAGACGACATAAGGAATCATATTGCTGATGAAGTTGGCAGTATAAAAGGCTTCAACCCAAAACTTTACAGGAGGGTGACTCTGAAAAAGCATGGACAACCCGAACTCAGTTAAGTGCCGATGCTTTCGCTCAGCGATACAGTTTTGCTGGGGCGTTGATGGACACAAAATGAAGTAAGCAATCCCATGATTTTGTAGATGATTTCTGAATCTAGTGCTCATGAATTCGCCACCCCCATCGCTTTGAAAGACATTTATCTTCTTACTAAACTGGTTTTCAATTTGCTTTTGAAATGCTATGAAGACATCACAAAAAAAAAAACTTCGCTTTTAGAGGTATCAGCCAAGAATACCGAGAGAAATTGTCAATAAACACATCATAATACTTGAATCCTTGGACTGATACAACCGGAGAGGGTCCCCAAAGATCACAATGGATTCGATCGAGGGGTTCCTTGACACTAGACTCATAAATAAAGAAAGGAAGTTGTGAACTCTTCCCTAACTGACACGGTTCACAAATGATGGAGTACTCTTATTGACTACTATTGCCTTGCTTGATTGAAGGAGTTAAAGAATCTTGACGTTTGTGTGTCCAAGACGTTGGTGTCATATCATGTCACTCGCAACACATTGTCTATTTGAGAAGAAAGCCATAAACTCCTTGTTCTCCAACACATAAAGACCCTCACGTCTTGGCCCTATGGTCACCACTTTCTGAGTTTTGAGGTCAATTACATAGACATTGTCAGCATCAAAAAGGACTCCACAAGGGTAGTTTTGACACAATTTGGAGACAAATAATAATGATTTATGCATTGATGGACAGACAAGAACATCATTAAGAGGAATACTACATGTCGATGATGTGAGAGTGGTGGAACCAACATGACTGATAGGAAGAAAAAAACCATCTGCAAGCATGACATTCTCAGCACCTGAATATGGTGTGGCTGTTTTCAGCGGAGCTGTTGTGGAGGTTATGTGAGCCGAGGCACCAGAATCAGGGAAACATTCATGTCCACTCTTGTCTGACACACGCAAGGCAGAGAGAGATTGAGGAGCATCATCACTTTGGTAAGAGGCATCGGACCGATTCCAACACTTAAGAGCAGAATGTTCGGTACGGCCACATATTTGACATACATGTCGAGGATTATTAGAGCCACCACATGTCTGATTCCATCCAGAAGTATTGACCTGCTGAGAGAACCCTCGACCGCGTGTAGAGAAACCACCATGTCCTCTGCTACCGAACCGAGAGTAAGAGTGTTCTCTGCCTCTTTGACTAGAGTTGTTGTAGCTTGACCTCTGTGTTTGAAATGCCAAATTTGGAGTAACATCTGACACTGCTTCATAGGATTGCAGGCGTGTATCAAACCCAGCGATGTCAGAGATAACATCATTGAGAGTTTGTGGAGGAAGACGCGTCATGGAGCTTTGAATAACGGTGGTTATTGGGTCATACTCACGACCCATACCATTAATAAACAAAAAAAAATCTTCATGGATTCTTCTACTGGCTTCCCAATGGAGCTAAGCTTGTCACACACAGCTCAAAATTCACGACAGTATGTGGGAAGATCTTTACCTCGCTTTGATATCAGCTGGAGGTTACGACGAAGCTCAAACTCGCGGGCAACAGAGCTTTTGTTGTAGTTGTCAGAAAGAGAGTTCTAGACATCGTGAGATGTGGCTAGACAATGAACTGTGCCCAGAACTTCTTCTGTGCGAGTTCCAAATATCCAAGAGATGATAAGTTGATCGGTGCAGGTCCACGCTTCAAACTGTGGATTTGCCGTCTGAACAGCGACGTTGTTGACGGTAGCCGTAAATGTTTCGGCTAGTGGAGCTATATGGCCAGTGACAAATCCCATAAGCCTTTGACTACGAAGAAGAGACTCCATTTGAGTCTTCCAGAGAAGATAGTTACTGTCATTCAACTTGATTGAGACAGAACTGGAAACATGAACAGTAGAGAGAAAAGGGTAAAGATCGAGTCTCTCAGCCATTACAGCACCTGTTAGGGTTTATGAAAGCTCTGATACCATGTGAATTAAACGAAAAGAAGAGTTTCTCTACTGAAATTGCAATGTCTATTACTTGATTACTTTTCCAATTACAAACCTTGTATTTATATAGCTTGGAACAATCTAGACTTAGTTCCCTTGACTAAGGATCTTTCTACACTTGTCACACATCTATGAATTTAAGAGAGAGTTGTTGCTTTGTTGCAGGTTTTCAAGGGCGTTGCAGGTTGCAGGTTTGGTAAAAGTCATTATTGTTTTATTGCAGGTTTTATGGATGATCGTAATTGGATGTTCCTGGGCTTGAATCAGATTTGTCTTGGCCCACACAGCTTTCTCTTGTTTCGTATTGGGCATGCTGCTTGTTAATACTTTCAGCTTCCATCTCTTAAACCGTTCCAACACAGTAGAACATGTTGATCAACGCTAGAGGTGTGCAGTGTGCTGTGTGCAAATCTAACCCTTGAGATCCTAGTTCCACGAACTGAATAGGTCAAACGAAGACGGGTCCAGGTCCTCCAGGATTATCTTGACCGCGTATGAATCGAGATTTTGAAAGAAAGATGTAAAATATTAGTTGTTGGGGATATTGGTCATCATCATTTGAACACTTGTAATAACAAATCATGGTCGTTTTAAAATCTTAGATAACACTAGAGGGATGTTGGAGAAACAGAGAAGTGACGCAAAACCCAATTAAGTTGTCAGGGATCTGTAGAGATGCTCTGAAAGTATTATGAAGCTTAGAGACATAGATTCCTTGGTACATGTCAACTAATCTTCTGCAAAATCAACCTCTCTTCCACCTTTCAGTTTGCGCCATCTTATAGCATCTCCTTTTCCCAGTTAGGGTTATGTTTTTATAATCGTCGTCTTTTGCGGATTGGTTTATCAAAATATCCAAGGTAGTAGGCTGATTCGAGGCAGATTAAAAAACGGGTTAGCTCATTTTAACACTCATAAATATATATGTTGGTTGTGTAGTAATCTAAATTCATATAATAACAAAGTTTACAAAATGGGTCAGAAAGTTTGGATAGCTAAAATTACTAATTTTGAATCATACATCTCATACCATAAATATATTTTTCCATACAATATAAATAACATAAAAGATAAAAACAAATAAAAAAAAGTTATGCCAAAAAAAAAAAAAGTTAGCCAAACAGGTAAAAATTCAGATATTTCTATAATTTATTTGTATTAATTATACATGTTGCCAAAGAGCACAATTTGTAAATAGAATCTTATCAAATCTTATCAAATCAGCGAAAATGTAAATTAGATCTTACTTTTCATTTTACACTTTATATATTACAAAATTAAATATACAAAAAAACATTATCATGTGCGGGCGCCCAGATTAAAATCATACTAGATTTTAGAGATTTTAAGGTCAAAATATCAAACGAAATTGTTTAAATTTTGCTAGATTTTCTGATTTTAACTTAAATCATAAAACAAATATGTTATAAATTAAATAAATATTTTGAAATCCGACCCGGGAAGCAAACCGGAGAGTCTTTCGAACCACCGGGTCCATGGTTTAACCCGGTCCGCCGCAATCAACAANTTTCTGATTGAATTATTACGAAACCATGATCCGTCCGAATCAACGATTATGTCCAGCTCACGGTTATTTGCTGAGTTTTATGGGTTTTATTGGATTTTATAGTATCGAGTTTTAGAACTATAACCGGATCGAATTGTTGTCTGAATCTTGGGTTTTAAAGTTATAACTGGACCGGCTGGTCTGACCATGATCTGAAAACATTGCATTAAATCTATAAAAAAAATTCATCCCGTACGGATGGTGAAAATCTAGTCAATAAATTACAACAATGAATAACAACCCTCTAACTTCAAACCCCTAAATTCGGGTCAAGGTCTGAAAAATCCCTTTTGGAAAAAATTTGATCTACATTGTACCCTTCTAATCTCTATAACTCCTCTAGCAATGAGATTACTATCCTACCCTCATCTTCATCTCTCTTAAACTGGTTTTTTTTTAAATTATAAAAAAAAAAACCGCGAAGAAAAAAAACAAAACCCCGACGAGATCCTCCACCACCGTCGACGACCTCCTCCACCTCCGGCGACGTCACCTTCGCCGCCGTTGCACCGCCGGAGCTGCATTGAGGTCCAAAATCGAGGTTTGTTTGGTTGCATTGAATCATGGATGTAAATTTTGAGGATTTTGGGGAAATTTGGGTTTTAGGGAAATTTGGGGATTTTGGGGAAATTTGGGTGTTTAACGAATGTTTCTGGGTTGAATATGACTCTATATTGGCTAATAAATGCATTACAGTGGTTGAATCATACTGAATTGTAAATTTTTGAAATCTGGGTTGGGGATAATAGTACAACTAGTAAAACTAGTAATACTGCGAGATGATGTATAACTAGTAAAACTAGTAAATAACTGCGAATAAATAGTGTATAACTGGGAATAACTAGGGTATAACTGTGAACAAAAAACAGTATTGAATGAGTTTTTTGGTATTGGTTTGGCAGGATAAAATGAGCAGCAACGTCAACATACATTATAAATGCGAAGGTCGCATTAATGGTCTAGTGTTCAAGACATCAGTTGAGGAGATAACAATGTCCATGGTAGAAGTTAGGTTATACAAGAAGCTTGGGTTAGATGAAAGTAAGGTTAAATTGCAATTGAGTTACATTGCTAGGTTGGTTGGATGTGAGGAAAAGTCGTTTATTTGTGATGATGAGGATCTGTTGGTGTATCTAACGCATTTTGATAATGAGAACCGTAGAAGTGTTTTGAATGTGGAGTTGTTGAGTACATCGGAACTGCCCGAGCAACAGTTGAGAGCGGGGAAAAGCTCTTATGGTATGAACTATGTAGATTCGCAGCGCAATGATGATGGAAGCGGAGAAATAGGACCCAATGCCATTACGTTGTATGTTGACAACGGAGAAGGAAATCAAGAAGAAGAGGATGACGATGATGATGATGATGATGAAGATGATGAATGTGAGGGTAACAGTGTGGATTCATCGGATATGCGTGATTATTATGTTGAGGAACCACCTGTTGTTGAATGTAGTCAGAGTTTAGAGCCATGGGATGACGGTTTGGATTTGAGTATTCGTCAAGAATTTCTTAGTAAGAATGCCGTAGTAGAGTTGGTTCATAGAGGCGCATTTGTTAACTCTTTCGGGTATGTTGTAAAAAAATCGGATACCGGGCGATAGGTGGCCAAATGTGTTCAACGAATTTGTAAATGGAGTGTACGAGCAGCGAAGATCCCAAACTCGGATGGTTTCTCGATTAGAACGTACACGAAGATGCACACATGAAACCGCGCTAGTCAGAGTGAAGAAGGCAGTGTGAAGAGGAAAGGAACAGTACATCTAGTCGCATCTATTGTGAGTGAGGTATATCCCGGGAAACTCGAGACTCCAACTCCTAGAGTCATCATGGAACTTGTGAAGAGCAGAGTTGGTGTAGAGGTATAATACTCCACGGCTTTGAGAGGGAAAAATCAAGCAATTTGCGATTTGCGTGGGAGCCCGGAAGATAACTACATGATGTTGTATCGTTATTTGTACGTGTTAGAAGAGCTGAATCAGGGTACGAAAACGGCTGTGGAACTCGATGAGGTGGGAAAATTCAAGTACCTATTCATAGCTTTGGGAGCTTGCATTGATGGGTTTCAGTTCATGAGGAAAGTGATTATTGTGGATGCAACTTTTCTGAAGGCCGGATTTGGTGGTGTACTAGTTTTCGCTGCAGCTCAGGATCCCAATCGTCACATTTATCCCATAGCATTCAGTGTACTTGACGGCGAGAATAATGCTAGTTGGGCCTGGTTTTTCGAAAAGCTGCAAACCGTTGTAGACGACTCTTCCGAGTTGGTATTTGTGAGTGACAGAAATGTAAGCCTCATCAACGCCATAGCTAACGTCTATCCAGAAGCTCATCATGGGTTTTGCTTATGGCATTTGTCTCAAAACGTTAAAGGTAATGCTCCAAGCGCAAGCAGAGCCGTTGTCGCCGAAAAATTCCAAGAGTGCGGTAAGGCTCACACGGTGGCTGAGTTCAATATGCTTTACGAGGCGTTTAAGCAGAGATTTCCTTCAGCGGCGAAGTATGTGGAGGAAACCACCGTGCCAGAAAAATGGGCTAGATGTTTATCTCCGGTCGCTAGATACAACCTCGACACTAGCAACTCCGTGGAATCTCTAAACAAAACTTTTATGGATGCCAAGAAGTACTCCTTAATACCCATGCTTGATACGATAGTTCGAAAGTTTTCTGATTGGTTTAACGAGCATAGGAACGAGTCCGTGTCAGGAACGAGTGCGAACAAACTGGTTCCTTTGGTTGAGAACTTCTTGCACAGCATTTGGCCTGATGCTGAGAAATTATCTGTGAGGGAGGTAAACGGTTATGAGCTTGAATACGAGGTAATTTCAAAAGACGGAAAGCTATATTTGGTGAGCTTGGCAAACAAAACTTGCACTTGCAGGTTCTATGATATTCATAAGTATCCTTCCCTCCACGCAATATCCGCTTTCATCTCCTTCAAGAAAAATGGAAGGCGTGATATCCGCATAGAACTTCATGAGTTGTGTTCGAAATACTATTTGACGGAGATGTAGACATTGGCTTATACCAGGTCGATCTATGTACTGCCCGATATGTCTGCGTGGATTGTCCCGGATTACATCATGGAGAAGCAGATAATACCTCCGGATCCCGTCATAAAGAAAGGTCGGCGGAAAGAAAAAAGATTTCCATCAACTGGAGAAAGGCGCCGAAATGGAAGGACACAGAACAAAACCAAGCGGGGAAGGACACTACCATGATTGTTATATGGAGAAGACTATGCCCCCATGTAGAACTTTTATGCTTTTGTTATGTAAAACTTGTTTTCGCTTAATTTGTACTATGTTATGATTTCTGGGTAATACTGGTATAACTATGCATTATTGGTATTAGTTGACTTTTGAAATTAGTTATGTTTTGTTATTTGAAAACCTAATCACCAGATGAAATCAGCTAATTTTGTTAGAAATACATCTTATATGTTATACAAACGTAAGAATGAACAAAACATGAACTTTCATAGACAAAGTAGAAATATATTTGACCAACATTCCCTTATATTTTAAGAAACACATTCTAATGTATTTCCAAGTTGTTAAGTGAATAGTACAAAAATACCATATTGAAAGTTATTATTGCATAGAACACTGAGATTCATATGGAAAACCAATAAAATCTTCTGTAATACTAGAAAATATACGTTTTTGTTGGTGTAATACTAGTTTAATTGGAAATCAAAATTTTCAAGATTTTGTAAAACTAACAACCTAGTATAACTATGTGCATTTTTTTAAAACAGGTCCAGAGTAAAAAAAACGCAGGAGACTTAGTCCAAAAAATCAACCTGGGAAAATGAATTTTTCGGCGCTGAATTCAAAATTTTCGAAAATTCTAAAATTCAAATTTTAATTTTATGTTTTTAGATCTCCCAAAGATTTCCTCCTCTCATTCTCAACAATGGGTTCTCTCTCTCTCTCTCTCTCTAAAGTTCGACGATTTCTTTTTCTCTCTCTCTCCTTTTCTATTTCTTCCTTCACGAGATCCATGGATTCTAGCTACCACTGGACTGAAAATTTCGGTGTTGAACCTTACGAGGAGGAGAAGAGGCGCGGCAAGGAAATGAAGAAGCTGAAGGAGCATTACGACATGATCGAATTCGTCGCCGCCGCCGAATACGGGATTCCCACAAAATGCCCATGTGGTGGAGACATCAAACACGATGTCTCTCCAACTCCGAAGTTTAAACGTGATCGAGATACTTTACCAGGAAGTAGGTACTTCACCTGCACCAAATTTAAGGTAAAATCTAATTTCTCGGTTTTTTCTGGATAATACTAATAAACTAGGTAAAACTATTTGGATGTTCTTCGTATGTATAACTGGAATACTAGGTAAAACTACTTGGATGTTCTTCGGATGTGGCTGTTTTTTTTTCTAGGATGATGGACTCCACTTTCGTCAGCCATGGGTTTTGGGTGTCGAAGAAGAGATTTCGAAGCTACTTTGGAAGGTTGAAGAGCAGAGCAAGACGATTAAAGAAATGCGAAAAGAGATTCAAACCCATGCCGAAGAGATAGCCAAGCTCAAGTAGACTTTTATTGTTGTTCAAGACTAAATTATCTGCAATTTCCTTAAATTGTTGTATGAGACTAATGTACCACTCTGCTTATCTTATGTTTAAGGCTATTTTTACTTAGTATTTCTTTGTTTAGTATTACCTAGTATTACTAGTTTTACTTAGAATTCAATGATTCAAATTAAAAACAAAGTTCAACCGACATCCAAAATAAAAACAACGTACTGATTCCAAATAAAACTTTAGTTCTAGCAAATACCAATAAAAACATTGTTCAAGAGCCTACTTAAATGAAACATGCTTCTCCTTCACATACTCTTCAACTGTCTTCATCCTATCCTCAAGATCTCTGACCTTTTCTAATAACATACCCAGCTGATCTGTCAAGGTATGCATCGCGGCCACCACATCCCCGAGAGACGGTTTCTTAGCTCGGCCTCCAGTCGCTGCTCTTTCCTCATCTTTTTTGCTCGCCCTTTCACATCTTCATCCTTCATATCTTCAAACTCAACGGTGAATCCGTTGTGAATCCGGTTGTCCCAACTCTCCACAACAGGATCGTGCTCATCAACATCGTCCTCCTTTTCCATGATCGAATCCAAGATCTCATTCTCCTCACCCGAAGCTACCAACATACTGTCAATGTCCTGTCAAGTTAAACACATTTAAACAACCAGTGTTACCAAGTTTTCGTAGTTTTACCAAATCTACTAGTATTACCAAGTTTTCCTAGTTTTACCAATATCTGCATAGTGTTACCAAGTTTTTCTAGTTTTACTAAAATCTGCAAATACTACTAACCTTAGTAGTTCCGAGTTTTTCATACACAGTCTCAAGAGGCCAGCCTCTCAGGTCGCATTTCTTCCACTTATACCTGCACATCCTTGGACAATCGTCCTTAGGAGCTCGAACAGGTTCTCGGAAGCTACTTCTCAGTGCCGGAATGGCCTCCAACGCCAAAAGCTACAAACAAACGCATATAATTATACTTCGCAAAAAAAGGACCAACCTAGTCAAGTCGTACAATTTACCTCCAAAGGAAGACAAAAACCAGGAATCGACCAGGCGCCCTCCACCTCCCCGTTATAGTGGCTCATCGTACTCTCAATGGACTCTAACATGTGATCAAAAGAGAATCTGCCCCAAGGAAATGTCTTACACAAATCTAGATCAGCAACGTATCTTACAAATATGTCGAGCACGGGTTTCGCTTTTGCTCCGGTTTTGGTGGGACAGTAGACGATGCTGCTCAAGAAATACAGCACCGCCATCTTGAGCCTATCTCCACTATCATCCGGTCCCATTTCCTTGAGCCGATCCCTCACTTCTTCCCTTAAAATCTTCTTTTTATTCGAATCATCAAAATACTTTTTCTTGAAGGAGGAGGACCCTTTTCGCTGCCAGTTGAGAGGATAGTTGCAGCAGTTGAGTCATGAGATCATAGCATGCTCTCGTAACCCATATCGGATGGGAATGCCATTCACCACAAACCATGCCTCCTTTTTCCTTTGGATCACAACAGTACGCAGCAACAGCATCCACATGGGTTGAACCATATGATTGCTCTTCGGCATGTGGAGAATGTGGCAGAACTGCGGATGCTTCTCAAACCAATCTCTTTCCGTCGGACTGAGATCCACTTCTTTAAACGTCTCCAAAACTTCTTCGACGAAACACCGGGTTGATAGTTTTATGCTCTTGCTATACTGCTCAGGCTGAAAGTACATTCTAAGTGGTTTCATGGCTTCCGTCTCTGCCCAGGCATCCTGCAACAAACACACAGTATTACCAACAAACTCACAGTATTACCAAGTTGTACTAGTTTTACCCAGTTTTCCTAGTTTTACCAACACATCTAGTATTACCTAGTTATCCTAGTTTTACCATTTCTCCTAGTTTTACTTAGTTTTCCTAGTATTACATTACTTCTACCATTTTAAAGATAGTTTTTCCTAGTTATCCTAGTATTACCATGAACTCTCTATCTCAATTCTTTTCTACTTTACCAGATTTTACTTAACACTAGAATGAGACACTAGAATTGAGAGAATTGATAAGATTGATAATAACTTACACCGAAATGGCCGTCGGTCTCTCTTTCCTCCCACGATTCTTCTCCTTCCTCTCCATCTTCTCCTTCCTCTTCATCTTCTCCGTCTTCTCCTTCCTCTCCATCTTCTCCTTCTTCTCCGTCTTCTCCTTCCTCTCCGTCTTCTCCTTCCTCTCCATCTTCTCCTTCTTCTCCGTCTTTTCCAACTTCATCTGATTCCGTTTCTTCGTCGGAATCATCTCCCTCCTCTTCAACGGTTTTCTCCTTTGCCGTCGCCGTCTCCTCCATGTTTCTCGTCTCAGCAGCCCCTTGTCCCGCCGTTTCTGCTTCAACATTCAGAGGAGGAGGAGCCGGAACCGATGCCGCCGACGATTCTCCCGGCCCACTCTCCGCCGGCGCAGTCTTCTTCTTCTTCGCCTCCCTCTTCTCCGACTTCTCCGACGAAGGAGTCCTCAGTCTCATCTTCCTCGCACGTCTCGTTTCCACCATCTTCAATCGATTTCACGCGGCAAAAGAAAGAATTGAAAAGAGAGTGAGATTGCGGTAAAGGAGAAGAGAAGGTAAGAAAGAAATCGACAGAAATTTTTCAATTGATTTAGGTAAGTTTTTTTTTTTTTTTTCTGGTCTGGTTTTTCTGTAAATTTGAGGAATATGGTATGGTTTTTCCGTAAATTCATTTTTTTCCAATTAAAAGAAATTCAAAACTAATTTCCAATTATAAGAGGGACATTTGACCTCAATTTTTCAGTTATGGGGAGTTTTGAGACGATTTCTCCCTAAATTCTCCCCAAATCACGCGCTCTTAGAGCCTGTTCTGGATGAATCATCCAAATGAACAACAAAAAATAGAAACGAACATCATTCAGATACATCATCGAGATGAATCGGACTTTAACTTCATATGCCCTAAGGGATATAAAAAAATTCTACGTGTCCCTTCCCTATTCTCAATGTCCCTCCTTCCAATTTTTGACACTTTGGCCCCT
Source organism: Eutrema heterophyllum (assembly GCA_002933915.1). Lineage (NCBI taxonomy): Eukaryota > Viridiplantae > Streptophyta > Magnoliopsida > Brassicales > Brassicaceae > Eutrema > Eutrema heterophyllum. The sequence continues at coordinate 12,464 of PKMM01011780.1, forward strand.
CCTTTCTATCTATTATTTTAATATTTTGTTTTTATCAATATACTATAATCACTATAAAAATAAAATAGTAGACCCTACAAAAACCAAAACAAAAAAAGCCCCAATCAATTAAAACAAGTTATTTAATCTTACATGAACTCACTTTTTTTTTTTTTTTTTTTTTTTTTACATCTGGACCCAATTCTACTACACATCCAAAAAAAAATGTGTTTCTCCGAAACCGAAATCGACAAAATACCCTAATGGTTACCAATTTTCTAGAACTGAAACTGAACCAAACCGCTGAACAAAATCGAGAACTGAATGGATGCCCGAAATATAATTATATACCGAAAATATTAATTATATTTAGACTTGATATAACTCAATTACCCAAAATTACAATTATAAACCCGAAAATATTAGTTTTTTTAGACCGAAATAATCGTAATACTCAAAATAAGCAAAATATCCAAAAGTTATTAGTTATATTTGTCAAAATTTAACCAAATTTTATTTAAATTTTAATTTTTTTAAAAAAAAATTTGGGTACCTGGAACCGAACTGAACCGAATTTCTAAAATATCCGAATGGTTACTCAATTTTTCGGAATTAAGGAGATTATAGTGGTTAAATACGCAGTGAATCGAACTAAATCGTATTGTAAGTAAATAGAAATTTTATGGGTTTTACTGAGCCAACTGGTATTACTGAGACACAATTGGGTATTGCTGAATTGGTATTATTGAGACAAAACAGGGTATTACCGAGATAACTGGTATTACTGAGACCAATTGGTATTACTGAGATCAACTGGTCTTACTGATACAACTGGAGTACTACTATAATTATATACTAATGATTTGTTTTTCTCTTTTTTAGGGGACAATGAATAAAACTCGTAGCACAATCATATGTTATGATTATGGGGAATGTTATTCAAAGGACAGTGATTACATGAGATGGATCTCAAGAATTCAGATTTTTTCACAGTTAGAACTTACAACAAGATGCATACATATTCTCGAGCTACTACAATTACAAGTAGATTTTGAAGGAAAGACACCACGATTAGTCAAATCTATTTGTCATGGTGATTATCCATGTCAACTTAAAACTATACTCTGTTTTGGTATAACTGGTACAACTGTGGTAAAACTAAGTATAACGTTGTTACCCAAAAAAATATCACAATAGCATATGTAACCCAGTATACAAAACATTGGTTACTAGATACAAATATTCTTATTAGACATCTAAATTAGGCAAAACAAAAAAATTGGTTATTAGATACAAAACTTTTTATGTTAACTAAAACTACCTTATATTTTTATGGTTAATGTGTGAGTACTAACCTCGTTGTTATGAGAAACAACAAAACAAAGTATTTTAAGACATTTTTTTGTATGAAAGTCTAATAAATGTATTTCAATTATCTAAAATCATAAGTACTACTATAAAAAATATAATTTGAACATGGTATTACTAAATAAACCTGAAAACAGGGGTTTGTACAACAATGTGCATCTTAGTACTACTAAAATAAAGGATACAATTATGACAAAATTTATATTAATTTTTTAATGAATGACGGCGCCATGTGTTAAATGAGGTAATTTTATATTATTTTCGTTTAATCATGTGTTATGAAAGTACTACTAAGATAAAATGTACAACTATGTGTATGTTTTGTTCATAATAGTATCTAGTAGTTTTAGTAGTATCAAATTTTTTTTGTACGTGGTAATTTTATATTTTTTTTACATGTGTTTTATGCTGATTTTTTTAAAAAAATATGTACGATCCATGATTTTTTGTTATTAATATTAAATTAATTTTAATTTGTTTTTTTATTTATTTAGTAATATTAAATTAATTTTTGATGTTCATCTACGTTGTCATGTATCGGCGTTGTAACCATATATACAAAACATTGGTTACTAGATACAAATATTCTTATTAGACATCTAAATTAGGTAAAAATAAACAATTGGTTATTAGATACAAAACTTATTATGTTAACTAAAACTACCTTATACTTTTATGGTTAATATGTGAGTACTAACCTCATTGTTATGAGAAACAACCAAACAAAATATTTTAAGACATTTTTTTGTATGAAAGTCTAGTAAATGTATTTCAATTATCTAAAATCATGAGTACTACTATAAAAAATATAACTTGAACAGGGTATTACTAAATAAACCTGAAAATATGGGTTTGTACAACTATGTGCATCTTGGTACTACTAAAATAAAGAGTACAACTATGACAAAAATTAGATTATTTTTTAATAAATAACGACGACATGTGTTAAATGAGGTAATTTTATATTATTTTCGTTTAATCATAGGTTATGAAAGTACTACTAAAATAAATAGTACAACTATGTGTATTTTTTTTTCATAATAGTATATAGTAATTCCAATAGTACCGAAATGATAATCTGGTTCAACAGTAATTCCGGTCTGCATTGATTAATTTTAACTGGGTCAATATTAATTTCGAATAATATCCCAATTAAATTAACTAATCTGTAACAAATCTTTAGTCGTAGTTAATGGGTTTAAATATATTTTAGGATTTTCATTGGTTCTTGGTTTGACTAAACCGATATTTAATTGATTAATATCCATTTAATGAATTAAATCCTTAAACCAACAGAAACCAATTCAACAAAACCATACTTCAACACGATTCTTCTTCTCTCGGTTTAATCTGGAAGTCCCGACGGTACAATCGGGCCGACGGCGGAGATGAGGAGCAGCGACGGCGGCGCAAGGGCTAGCGACGGTGACCAGCGGGTTCAACGGCGGTGGACTGCGGTGGTTGGTGTCAACGGCGAACTCGAACGAAGGAGTTGCAGCAGTAACTTGTGACGCAAGCAACCACCTTTGATCACGACAACTCACTCGACGGTGCGGCGGCGGCGTCCTCCCTGAGGCACGGCGGTGTACCGGCGATGAAGAACGGAGGCGATGGTCACCACACACGGACGACGACATGATCGAAGAAGAAGAAGACACAAGCGTGGAGGACCGACGGCGGTGCAGCAGCGGTGGCTCGGCATGGCGAGGCGAGATGGCGGCGAGCTCTCTCTCTCTCACGGCGGTGGCGATACTTGACAGAAAAAGAAAACAAAATAGTAAAGGATGAAGAAGGAAGAAAAAAACAAAAAAAGAGGAGGACGACGATGTTAAAAAAAAAAGAGATTTAATTGTAAGATCCATATTTGGTCGGGGTTTGGGTGGGTAACGCTGGTTGGATAGGTAATTTATTAGCTTCATTAAGGGTGTAAGTGTATTTAATCAAGTTTTGGTTTAAAAAGAAAATGAAAAATAAATTGTTTTTTATAACAAGGATTTTCGAAAAAAATTTCATATTGATAGGGGGCATACGTGGTTAAGGTCAAATGAATCATCTAGATGCAAATGCGAGATTACCTCGCATAACTTTTAAGGTAAGGCAAAAGTCAAAACCCCTAAATTTCCCATTTGAATATGTTCTCTCTGCAAGTAGGAGAAGAAATCGCGAGTTTGATTTTCGTCTCGATAATTCCGCCAATGTAATGTCATCCCCGGAGAAGACTACGACGACGAAGAAACCGTCGCTTAAGCCATCGTCGGTGCTTTCGCGAACGCCGGAATCGACTCCGATTCTCTCACTTCCCGATGATTTACTGGTGAGTTGCTTCGCACGCGTTCCCGCAATGTATTACCCGACTATCTCCTTAGTATCCAAGAGGTTTCCATCTCTCCTTACTTCACCGGAGCTTCATGAGACTCGATCTCTCTTAGGCCGCTCTGAATGTCGTCTCTTTGTATGCCTTCGGTTTTCTCCTGACAATAAGCCTCGCTGGTTCATTCTCTGCCCGAAACCGAACTCAACTGGGTATGTTTTTGCTCCAATCCTAATTCTCAATTCTCCTCAATCTCCTTGCGAAGAACAAGTGGTTGTAGTTGGTTCTACTATCTACGCCATTGGAGGACCCATCAACGATGCACCCTCGTCTAGCGTCTCAGTTTTAGACCGTGGATCTCACACTTGGCGCGAGGCTCCAAGCATGAGGATGGAGCGGATTTTCGCAGCCGCTAATGTCTTTGATGGAAAGATATATGTAGCAGGAGGATGCGAAAGCGAAGACTTTGATGATTCCTCGAATTGGATGGAGGTTTTCGATCCGAAAACCGAAACTTGGGAGTTTGTGTCGAGCCCTCTAGCAGCAGATAGATGCGGGATTAGGATTGACAAAAGCGCAGTGACTGAAGGAGAAATCATCATGTTTGGGCGTAAAGGTGTGGGATATAAGCCCAGGGAAGATAGATGGGAAGATATAGGATCACCGCATTATTTGAATTTAGGATGGTGGATAAGGAAGTCTCTTTGCGTGATTGATAACGTAATATATAGGTTTCAGAAGTCAGAAAGAATCATGTGGTACGACTCTGAGAAAAGATACTGGAAGGAGGTGAAGGGTTTGGAAAGTCTCCCTAAGTTTGACGTTTATGCTCTTCCTAGATTGGTAGATTACCGTGGGAAGATGGTGGTTTTGTGGGAAAAGCCTTTGCCCTCTAGTGGTGATAAGGAGTTGAAAGTGATTTGGTGTGCTGTGATTGCGCTTGAAAGACGTAACAATGATCGGGAGATTTGGGGTAATGTCGAGTGGCTTGATGGTTCGCTTACAGTTCCTGCGTCTTGTGGATTTTCTTGTGCTGTTGCTGCTACTGTTTGATGAGTTCTGACTTGAAACGTAGTGAATCATCTTGAGTGATGCAGGTAGAAGAATTAGGTAAGTTTGCATCGGGGCTGAGAATGTAGGAGATCAAGGTATTTTGCGACTGTCTTTTGGTTGAATAAAAAGAATTGTAACAAGATGCACACTTTGAAGAGTGTTTGGTCTCGTAGTAAACAAAACTCTTTGTTTCTCATTCCCTGTAATTTGCAAGGGCTTTTGCTTGCTTCTTACAATCTTAGAAAATCTCTGAGTACACTTAGCCTTGAGACGTATGCTCATTGTTTGACATTGCTTTTTGGTTGATAGAGTGTCTGATATGACAAACTCTGTTTTTTAAGTAACTATGTTTGGTTTTGTTCTACCACAAAAGCATTACGTGTCTCAAGATTGGTCCAAAATAATTGGCTCTGTTTTTAGCCACTCGATGAAGAATTTGTAGGAAATTGGAGCCTTGCTTTTTTTTTGTTTTTTTAATTTGGTATTAATGTAACTAGCCCTGGGAATTCGGTTTATTTGGGTCGGTTTTGGTTCGATTTTTCAGTTATTGGGTAGTTCGGTTATGGGAAATTAGTCTTGAAATTAACTAATTTTTTTCGGTTCGGTTCGATCATCGGTTAATTTGGTTAGTTTATTTTTAACCGAATTGAACTGAAAGTTTCTGTTTTTTTATTTATTTATTGAAATTCGGTTAAAATCCGGTTAATTTACTGATTTCAATGTACTCTATTTGTGATATACCACTTACCATATCTTGTTTATTTTTACTATTAATTTTGTTTGATTTATGTTGAATAACTATTTTTAGAATGCGTATTTAGTGTTTAATTAATTTCTCCATTGTATTTTTTGTGTTCGTTTTTTTGTTAATTTAATTTGAAAACTCCACGTAAAAATTATATCTTTAGCATATATAATGGATTCTTATAATATTAAAAATATGATAAAAACACAAATCAAGGAAATGAAAGAAAATCATAGTTAATGCCTTATATTATTACTATGTAAATAACTACAAATACAATAATTTAAATATCATAAATCCAATTTCCCTATCATTTTTTTTTTCAACAAGATATAATTTTCTGCTATAATATATGAAAATTATTTTTGCATTATAACTGTTTAAGGTTGTTTTGAATATCTTTAAACAATATATATATATATATAATAATATATAAATATATAATAAATAAATTTTAATTTTTTTTTTAGTTTTAAATAGTCTATGCCCTCAAGAAAAAAAAAATTCTAGATCCACCATTGATACTCTTTCCCGCATATCTCTGGATAGTAACGTTTGGTTTCTATGGATCGATCCCTAAGATAATACTTAGTTGGATGTACACTTGCGAGGATGATTTAAGGTTAAAACTTTCGTATGTATCACATTTCTCTTCAAGTTTTTAAAGTTATAAATACTAATTTTTAAACACAATAAAAGATAAGTAAAATATGGAATTTACGGCTTCAAGGTTCCCAATAAAATAAGTGAAATAATAGAATAATAAAAACTACCAAACCGAATAGATTGGAAACTATAAAATTTATATATGCTAGATTCATAATGTATGAAATTAAAATAACGATAATAATAATATATTCTATTACACACGTTTTTTCTCTCTTGATGATATGTCGATGTTTATTTTTTTGTAATAATTAGTGTAATAATGTGTATGCATTGTGTTATGTTAATGTTAGTCATTGTGAATGATTGTGTTCTAGAATGATTGGTGAAACGTAAGTCCTAATTTATAATCTAATCGAATCCTAATTTAGCATAATTCATAAACCTATAAATATTTTGTTGTCTATAACATCCATTAATTTAAATTTAAAAACAAAATAAGTACAGAAAGTCAGAAACATAAGCATCAATGTACTTGATCACAAATCTACTAACAAACAATACAAAATCTCAAACCTACTGTTTTTTGTTTTTATGATTACCCCTTCAGCATTTGTAAACACAGTTTAAGTTCAGCACCCGAACCTAATCTGATACTGTTTTCATCTCACACTAATGTTTCAAGTGGACATGAGGTTGACCAGGAATCCTACAAAGTTTAAACTTGAACAAAATATTACCTTGAGCTCCTTTCTCTTTCCAATAATCCTTAACCCAATACAACCCATCATAAACATATAGCTTTCGTCCTCTCTGACTCAATATCTTCTCGCCACGTATCACTCTCACTGGAGTCTTTTCCTTCATGCTATTAGCTAGAGCCTCGTTTCCCATAACCAGCTTCTGATCTTTAACTACTTTATGATCCTTGCTCATCATGTAACCTCCTTCGCCAGAGTAAATTATCACATCAGACTCGAATCTGTCGTTGTAACCATTATCTTCCGATGATACAATGCTTGTAGCTAGTTTCAAGTGTCCTCTATGCATGTAATCAATCCCTCCCATGATGTCGAAATGGAGACCGATCAAGTTGAGTTCTGATTTGTATTGAAACTCATCACCAACTTCGATTCCAGGGACTGGTCCAATCATCTTTTGATTGTTCACTTGCTCCCCCTCGTTCATGAGAATAGCCCGTGTCTTGAAATCTATATTCCTCCTTGCAATCTTTGGTTCTCCACGCCGTGCTGCTTTATCGCGATCCAACTCTCTAAACACAAGTTGAAAAAAACGTAATACCTCGAGAACTTTCTCACGTGGGCTAAGAACTTTGGCAATCCGGCTTTGTTGCATAGCTAGGATGAGTCCAGTGAGTTGGTTTGGCCGTCTCTCATCTCTGTGTTGAGTTTGTTTATGAGTCTTTGCTCTGAATGCATCTGCATTACTCAACATAAGCTTCTTCTTCTTCTCCGGAGAGTTTCTCTGCTTTTGCACAACTTTGGTTAACAAAGGCTTTCTCTGAATCTTACTAGACGAATATGAAAGCTGCCTTCTTCCCCTCTGAGAAGCAATTAGTTTGATGGTTTCCTCTGTACTTAGAGGTTTAACTTTACTTCCACAAGATGGAGTAAACTTCCTCTTAACTGAAACAAATTTTCCGCTCCCAACATTACCATTACTTACTACATTGAATCCTGCTTTCTTCAGAATCAAATCAACCGATTCAACTTCCTTAAACCTGTCAACACCAACATCTTCAGAATCATTCAAATTCTCTCCTGTCTCACTTGTGACCGCAACAGCTTCACTACGGATCCCACGTCTCTGATTCTTAACAATAGATTGAGGACCACATCCATGTGGGAAATCTCTTGTAACAGAGACCTTTTGTCTCTGATTAAAAGGACACGTCAACTGAATCATTTTCCTGCATACATAAAATGTGCACAAAATCAATTTATTAGTAACCAAACTCAGAGAAACCTAAAAGCAAAGAAGAAACCATCAAGATTTTGACGAAGTTTTTATTAGAATATATGATAGTGTAGGGACATCTTCTCCCTAATCAATCCAACACATTCCCTAAATCTCTCCACCATCCATTACCTTTCCTTAAATCACGCACCCACCACTTTTGTATTAGTATAAATATGGTTGTAATATATTTGTATCAACTCACTCAATCAATCTATTTCATCTATTCTACTTGTAATAGTTTAACTAGCCTTTAAGCCTAGAAGTCCAAGGAAATGAAAATTGGTAACAAGAACCGTGTGCACTGTAAATCAGGGCCAGAAAATGAACAGTAACAAGAACACAGTGGTAAATACGAGAAGAGTGAAAATATGGAACACAGTGCAAAATGTATGAAGAACAAGTGGTGATGAATAGCAATAACAAGAAAAAACCAATCACTAAACGATGATCTTCTTCTTCTACCTCTGGTTTCTTGTAATTTCTCAGGTTCGGAAAACGAGAAGTTACTGAACAATAAGAAAGACCGTTTGTTTCATTGTGAGTTTGATTTTTTTTTTTTTAACTGCTTTACCGTGGAGCCACTAAGTACACTAATGGATTGTCCGTTATAAGAATTAAAAATTAAGCGAATTATTAGCAAATAATTAGTACTAAATTTTAACTTTAATACTAGTTATGTTATTTATAATAATAGCGTTGTGGTGAGGTATCTATTCAATAGCATTTAATGTTTCTTTATTTTTCCGACTTTCATTTACTTTGTCACTAGATATACGTACTAAAAACATCTATCTCACGTTAGAAGAAAATGAAAAAAAAAAAACGGTTTTTATAATAGTTAGTATTTAGGTTTAACACAGCTTAACACCCAAAGCCCATGAGCTTATTATCCTAGGTCGGAACAAGTTGATAGGATCCCCTTTTACGCCCCCATGTCCCTCTCGTGTGGCGGCAGGGAGGCGTAAAAAGGAAAGAGAAGGATGGGGTTTCTCTCGCTTTTGGCTTGGCATAGCGGGCCCCCAGCAGGAGGCCCGCACGACGGGCTATTAGTTCAGTGGTAGAGCGAGTTTTGATTACAAAGAGTTCTCATTTGAAAACCTTTGAAAATCTTCAAATTACTATATATTAAAGGACAATTCTACGAAATAACACCAAAAAACTAAAAATAACACCCTCATTTAGAAGCTCCCTATAATAGCATTCATTAAAGCAAAAATGACTCATTTACCATTCCTTTGATCAAAGACTATCTCCGACAATTCATGTTTCTTCACCTCACTGAAAAAAGTTTCTCATCGGAGATATCATCGCTTTATCGCCGACAAATCTTTCCCGGAGCTAGGGTTCCTTCGTCGGACTTTGACGGAATCAATTTCTCTTATCTCAAAGCTTCACATTGCCGGAAATCGAAGCATTGCCGGAAATAAAGGTTAGCGATTTAAGATTTTGAAAATTTGGGGGTTTTGAATTTTTTTGCTGAAATCAAGAGATTGATCATTTTCGCCGAAACCTAGGTTTTCTTGCATTTTTAATCATTTTGGAAGCATTTCCGAACTAAAGATTGCATGAAAATTTGATTCAAAAATCGATTTATAGATTTCGAAAATGGTTCATCTTTGTCTAGCTTCGATTGTTGATGGAAAGAAACTTCGATTTTGTCTCAAATCGCATTTTAAGTATCTGATTTTAAGTGTCTAGCTTCGATTGTTGATGGAAAGAAACTTCGATTGTTTGGGGATGTCAACAATTGTTCTTCAATCGGACAAATCTCAAATTTGGGATTTCGTGATGTTTGGGGATGTTGTGAATCTTAAAAGAGTAAAAAGAAACTCATGGATGGTTTTGTGTTCTTAAATTACTTGCTTTGATTTGATCTAATATTGGTTTCAAAACTGGTTTTTATTGATTAGACCCAATTGTGAAGTTTTCCATGGAGCAAATGGAGAAATTTGAGTTTAGAAATTTCATAAAGATGTGGTTGGCATACTACTTTAGACGAGCAAAATTTGTTAAAACCTAGTGATATAGGATTTTAAGTTTCTACTTTATACGAACAATTTGATTGATTTTCAGGAATTTTTGAATGTCTTGCAGGATTATTAACCTTCATTAAAGGATAAGGACAAGAACAATCAAGCAACAACATGTTAGTTCATCAAATCTATTTTGTTTCTATGTTTCTTCTTCTTTCTTCTACATGCGTGTATAATTAGTGGTTTTGATTGATTCTCAGAAGAGATTTAACTCTCGTTCGCTGTAGTCACAACATCTAATTGGCTACGGTCGGAAGACACTATCTTGTTGGAAGACAATGAACGCATAGAGAGATGGACCATCTGATTCAAGAGAGTCTTTCATGTTGAAGCTGGCCAAGCTCTTCCAGACATTTGAAGATGGGTTCAGTACGATCAATAGTCGCTTGACGAAAGTAGAGGAAGTGCTGGGAATAAACGAGAATCCTCATTCACGTCAAGAAAAAACAAATGATGAAGGCAATCTGAATGATAATGTAAGCTCACAAACAGATGGTTTGGATCATATCAATTTCTCTAGCCAGCCTCGTCCCAATACGAATGAGCAGGTAATGTTCTGAGCTTCCTTTCAAACTCTCTATCTTAGAATTTAGGAAAAACTTCTTAAAACTTCGAGAAAGCTTCCTAAATTTGTAGAAACCCATACTAAACTCTCTATCTTAGAATTTAGGAAATACTTCTTAAAACTTCGAGAAAGCTTCCTAAATTTGTAGAAAAACATACTAAAGTTGTTTTACACAAAACAAAACTGATACGCCATTAATTTGAAATGTTTGCAGATAAACAGAGATAATTTGGAATCCCGTTCTACCCCCCAAGAACACAGTGTAAATAATGATGTAAGCTCTCTGTTTTGGTTTCCTTTAAAACTGTCTTTAAATTTGGGAAAGTATTCCTGGAATAGCCGGAAAGCTTCCTATATTTGTAGGAAACCATACTATCCAACAAGAAGCTTTAGATATTGAAGATTTCTGGTTTTTTTTACTTGAATTTAAAACATTTAGGAAAAAGTCTTCATAACCCTGTATGAAATGTATATGTAGCCTGTTGCAGAAGATCTGACTCAGATCCAATCCTCTTTGGATACACCACCATATCCAAATGATGATCGGAGTTATCATGTAAGTTTGGAAGATTTATCTATAAATCCAGAAGTTGTTGTGTGTCACATAGGCTGTTGGGGTAGAGGATCTGTAAATACGATTATTAAGAATGGAAAAGTCTCTGTCCTCATTAATCATACACTAGAAATCTTCCAATTCAACATTGAGGATATAAGGGTTTATAGGGAATGGGTAAAGCAAACAAATTATGTGATCCATTATTCAGACTAGTGTTCAAAAAATTTGTTAGCCAAAAGACGGATCTCACTGAATCTGAATCTATGATTTTGCAAACTTTAGGAAACACAAACATAGAAGGTGACCCAAACACAAGATTCGACCCAACAAGGAGATTCAACTGTTGATGTAAGATTTCTAGGTTGTTTCACTTGTATATGAAACGCAATTGGTCGATTCTTCCTTAACCTGTACGGGATGTTCCTAAAACTGTTTTGTATTTGTAGTCTGATGCAGATCATGTGGCTCAGAACCGATCCTTTTTTTATACACATTATGAGACTCACATACAAGTAGGTGCTCCTGTGGAGATAAAATCTAAAGATGGCGGATGGTTTCCAAGAACTGTAATAAAGAAATCAACAAACGGGGGTGTTGATGTATATACAGTGGAGTACTCAAAACTTTTTGTGGATCAAAAGACGAAGCAGAAAAAAGTCATGGAGAGTGTCAGCAAGGAACATATTCGTCCTCCATTGCCGGATATCGAAGGAAGTTGGAAGGGTCCACAACTATTGGACTACGTCTACGTCTTTTTTAACGGCGGCTGGTGGAAAGCCAGAGTGATGAAATTAATGACCGACAGAAGATACGGTGTTCAAATGTTCTTGTCTCAGCAAGTCCAATAATTTTGGCTTGAAGAAATCTAGATTTACATGGAGGGGGCGAATGGAGCCTGGGTTTCTGGTGCCTAGGTTTCTCATTTCTTCAAAACTTTTCCTAAAACATTTATGTTACGATTTAGTAAGAATGTACTTGTTACTCCTCAGAAAAGGAAAGGAACTGAAACTAAAAAAGATGATGACCTCTTGGTTCGGGCTAAGAAAAGGAAGGCGGCAACGAGTCCTAATCCTTTACAGAAGTTTGATGATTTGCCAATAGATAAGCTTGCGTTTCTATGGCGGAATGATGGCGAAACGAAAAGATCTCATCCTACAAGGACTCTGTATCACACACCAAGAAACCCGTCGTTATGTGTAACGCCTCCAGTACATCCGGTAATAGATCCATTTCTGACTCCTGAAATCGATAAATTTAAAAGGATGGATGATTGGAGGAAAAGAAAGGGAGAAATGTTAGTATTTATTTCACCTTTCCATTTGTTCATATCTTAAAAAATTGTTACTCCCTAACTTGTTTCATTTAATTAATGCAGAGTCAAAATCGATGGCTATGCTGTACTGCCATCATGGTTTACTCTTGTAGAAACTCCAGAAGTGTCTATGAGCGACTAGGTGATTAGTTAGTAAAAATTTGTTTACTGGTTTTGGGTTTAAGAAAGCATTCCTAAAATTATTGTGATGTTTTCCTAAAATTTCAAAAAGCCTTAATTCATGTTATGCTCAACGTTTATGCAGCAAATAGATGTGACATTATCATTGTTTGCTTTGAGAAGACATAATTATGAAGCATACTGATAAGCTCAAAATTAATACCCTAAAAGTACTAACAACTGTAGTTGCAGTATATTAGGGATCGAACCACAGATACTCAAGAAATCACCAATAGACTAATTAGATTCGAATTACGCTAAGCGATTCAATTTAACAGAAAGCAATAAACGAAATTAAAATAGTTGTAATTCAATGGAGGAAAGATAGGTTCATGGTATTTCTCAGGAAATCAGAGAATGCAGATAAACCAACTAATCAGGATTCATGTTATGCACGGTTCTTGAACTCAAATCACTAAGCTATAATTAACCAACTGTCGCTGCGATAATTATCTAAATCTAAATCTCAGAATCCCAAATCTCTTTGCAAATCCTAAGGATCTAAACCAGTTTTAAAGTTCAGGTTTAATATGTTCACAAAACAACTAAACCAAATCTCTTTGCGGATAGCTATTTTGCTCACCCTAAGTTCTGTCAGATTATGAATTGCACTTTCGTGCCTAATCGATTAACCTAAGATCTAAGTTCCAGATTCGTCAACCTAGAATTAGCTTTGAGAACAACCTATGGTGAAGAACTAATTCAGATTATGAATCCTAACTAATCAATTACCAGCACTCAATGAAATCCTTTATGAGAAAACCCTAAACCTAAAGTGGATATACTCAGACATGATTAATGGAACAGAAATCATAGATGAATAGAATTGCATAGAAGAAATCAATAAGAAAACAAAACCTGTAGTCAATGCCAAGAACCTTCTAGATTCGTTCCCATACAATATCATGACAAAAGAACCACCAAATATTTCACACTTTTTAATACTATTTTCTCTCCCCCAGACTTGTTTCTCATCATGTTTTTTTTTTTTTTTTTAGATCCGTATATACACATTAAGGTCTGAAACGCGAGTATTGATGGTGTTTGCCACCGAATCCCCGGTTCTTCCCTCTCTATGTATCAAAGGCGTAGGCGAATAGTGGTATCACGGGAAATTTTCCTAACCTCGCTTCCAACCTTTGTGTGATAATTCTTTCACAAGTAGAATAATGGGATCGCTGGAAATTTTCCTAGCCCTCTACTCAGAAGAAAATCATTTCATCTTTTTATGCTCTTATTTATTAACTTATAACAAGGGAGAGAGATACCATTACTTTAAACACATGAGTTCCTTTGTCAGATATGAATGAGGAATCAAGCTCTATGGACATCAACCACATCGATGAAGTGCAAAAATTTGGCTCAGGTTCGAATGAACTCTGCTGGAAACATGGGTGTCTTCTAATTAATTGGTCAGCCTTTGGATTTTTCATTAGTCTGATCTAGAACTGATTCTGTAACAATGGTCACTTAGAAGCAAAGTCAGAACAATAGATTCAAGAAAAAAATCATCATCTCCAACAAGTTTTGACTCAATAAAACAACATTTGACTCAAAAACGACTGACTCTAAGAAAAACAAAAACGTTGTCAGCAACTACCTCCCCCCAGACTTAAACAACACTGTCTCCAGTGTTATCTAGCCTAGAGTTGGTAAAAGAAAAACAGAAAAGCTGAGTGGATTGGTGAAAATCGAAGGAGACGTACCTGGGTGACGGGTATCGATCGATACCGTGCTGGTATCGATCAATACAAGGGATATTGGTCGATGCAATTTTGACATCGATCGATCTGTAGCTCACGGTCCCTTAAGAAATACTGATAACACCATATTTTACATATTTTTAAAGTTGTGTTTCATAGGTTTTTAATCTCAAATTTGGACACCGGATAGAAAATTGAGTTAGCTTCTCGTGAGAGTTGGATTCGTGTCATTCAGGGCTGTGGTTCAAGAGTTATGGCCGATCTAGTGAAGAGATGTCAAGCCGAAATCGTCAAAACCGATCGCCAAGGTCAATCTTGATCGGTTACAAACCGATCCCCATAACCGATGCCGGCACTTTAGTGACCCATTTTTGTATTTAAGTCATTTTTGTCCAATAAAAACATAAGTCTTCTTCTATTATTTGTGTGTGACGACCCAAGAACTCTCTCTAGAGTTTCTTGGGTTGTTTTTCATGTATAATCCACACTTTTGAAGATTTCTTCAATCTTGTTTCATATTATCTTTATTTGATTCTTCTTCTATCTTTTAATTGGTTTAGATTTGTGATTGTTGTTGTTTTTGTGAGTTGACTTTTCTGTGTTCATCATGTTCTTTGTGTTCTTGTGAATAGCTTTTTTGTTGGATCATGTTTAGGCTTGATTTGGATTGTTTGATGACTGCTTGTTGATGTGTAGGCTTAGATAATCATTTGTTCTCATGTTTAGAAGTGATCTTAATGCTAGAGTTGAATTAGCTACTCAATTTCTAGATCATGGTCGATTTACACTCGGAAGAGGTTTGGTAGATTGTCTAGAAGATTTATAAACGTGATTTTCGTTCTTAACCGATGGCCATCGTGATTAAGGTGAATTGCTGGCTTAAAAAGGACTTACGTTTTATGCTTGTTGATAATTTGGTTGCAATTGAGAGATTAGTTAATTCAAATTATCAACAAAAGGTTTAGAATCATGGGAGTGAGTTAAGCTATTTGTGTGTTCCTTGCCAAAGATTGAATGTTCATTGAATGTTTATGCATCACTAGTAATTTGTCTTGATAGTTAGATAATGGTGATTTAGGATGATCTTGGATAATTCTTTCACTTAGGTTCTTAGGTTGGTTCTTATTGCTAGATTTGATCAGATAAACCAAAGTTTAGTACTACACCTAGATTAGGTAGTTCTAGTTTGGCGAGACAAACCGAACTAAAGCTACACCCTAGGATTTTTTGTCTCGTCCCATGCTTTAGGGAAGAGATTCGAGTAAGCGGTGTTAGTGTTAGATTAGGTTTGTTCATTCGAGTCTTGAACTTAGGCATTTCACACCCGGAAGGAGTTAGATGAATTGCTTGAACCGAATCTTTTGTGAGCTTTGCATATCCTAGCCAATTGGCAATTGATGTCTAGGGTGTTTAGTGAACAATTGGACTTGTGATTAATGCTCATCGATTATTTTTGATTGCAAACGGGAGTTTAGCGTAATCGGGTAATCGATGAAGAGATTGATACCACGGGAGTGAGTTAGTCTTATGATTGTGTTCCATGTTCTAAGATAGCGTTTAATGCTTCCAAAATATTCATTGCTTAATTGTTAATCATCTCTTCGATAGTTTAAGCCATGATCCAACGTTTTCTCTTTGCGTTTTATTTTCTTTCGTTTATTTTTCTTTCTTGCATTTTGATCTGTTTCTTTTTATAAATAAACCATTTTGTACGTTTTGCTCTAGCTTAGTTTGTTTCTCGTATCTTTAGTGTGTAATCTTTATTCTATGTGGGATCGATCCTAAAGTGCTACAATGACATACCGTCATGATTGCGGTAGTGTGCGCATTAGGTTAATTGGTGCGAGTAAAATACGCGAAATCAATTTGGCGCCGTTGCCGGGGAATAAATTGTTGCCATTAGAGTTAGGATTCATTCTAAGTCTAGAGTCTTTTATTTTCTTTTGTTGATAATCTTTTCGCTTTTCTTGTGATCTTGATCTCTTAGGTGTACAACTATGAGTAAAGGAAACATTCAAGGAGAGAGTGAATAAGAGAACGCAACCGTCAAGCTAGCGACGTTAAACGCGCCATTGGGGACTCCCCCAATTCTATCTTTTGTACATATGTTTATATGTTTGTTTTAAGCTTGATTTAATCTTTGTTTTAAACTTGATTTAATCTTTGTTTTAATGTGTTTTAGCGCTATAGGGCATGGGGATTCGCAGGAGAACGTCCGGGATCAAAGCAGAAAGATCACAAAACCGGACAAGCTGGAGCTGTTACAGCGATCAGTTATAACATATCAGTATCTGAGGTGATCGGTTACGTCGATCGGTCACAATTATGCGATCGGTTACGAGGAAAAAAACGTCTCCAGCAATCGGTTTATTCGATCGGTTATAACCGATCAAGATCTTCATCAATCGGTTACGTCGATCGGTTACTAACCAATCCCGTGCCCAAGTAAGTAAAAAAAAAAAAAAAAATGGGAGTGAATAACGGCAAAAACCGGTGAGCTGAATGTGCCAAACCTCCTCATTGTGAATCCACACACTCCACTCCAAAGTACATCTAACATTCTTTTTGTATATACATTTCATTTTTTTATTTTGTTTTATTTCTCGTATTTTGTTTTCTTTCTCGGTTTTACTTTCTCACCGAGACGGTGATAAGTAAGTCCGGGGGAGGAAACCGTTACTAATTCTCTTTTAGTTGTTTTGTTTTGCTTTCTTTGAGTCATTTCATTTTACATATCCTATTGCATAGAAAAACACAAAAAATCATAAAATTTCATATCTAGATGACATAGGTTGCATTCATGTGCATGGGGGTTCATAAAACATGTATGATAAGTTTTCATTGTGATGCCCTCGATAATGGTTTTATATTGCTTAAACGTTTTCAAAAGACTTGAAAACTTCGTACTTTGATCTCTCCACTTGAAACGCATGGTCTTGTTCAAGATAGCTTAATTTGAAGCCATCTCCCAAACATATGGACTTAATTGAGTTTTAATTCTCTCGCTTATGGGCTTTAGATCTTAATCATGGTTTTACATGATCATTCGAGTTATCTTATCCTTTTGTGCCACACTTGTTAACTCGAATGGCCATCTTCCTTTTTAGGATGGTTCCGCACCCAAACCCGAAACCTTTCATTTTGAACCATTGTGCTAAATCGTTGAGTGAGGTCTTTTTCTATGCGCTTTCATGTACAAAATCTTTCGAGATAGAAACGACAAGCTCTTTCTTCCAATTGATAGGGGTTTACAAAGGTTATTGGTTGGGATTTGTGTGATTGGTTTGAAAATGAAAAACGGGAAGTGGAATGAGAAAAGAAAAACCATGTTGTAATTAGAAGTTCTAGGGGAATGTGGAATAAAAAGAACTCTTGTGAAAATTCTCAAGTGAGAAATAAAAAAAAAAAAAAAAAAAAAAAGAAAACTAGAGAAATCATATAAATTCCCTGGTAAATAAAGTGTAGAAAGGGTAGTTTGATGTGACTTGCATTTTGAGTTTGAAAAATGTGGTTGATGAAGAGTTTGAAAGAAAAAGGTGATCGCTTGTCAAGTTCGAGACTTAAATGAAAAGCTTTAGGATGAGTAGAACAATTGAAGAACATCTTGTATGCATGAATTGTTTTCCATTCTCTATTGCTTTTGTATAATGACTTGCGTTTGATTTTGAGAGTAACCACAAACACATGAACCACCACTTATATATCATAACCTTTTTTCTACCAAGCCAAATGGAATAGATCAATTGCCCATTTGTGTGACTACACTTTGAAAGAATAATTGAATGTGAGGAGTTGGTGAATATGATGGCTAACGGTATGCTTGGCTATGTGTCAAAAGAAAAGATTAGGAGTTGCGATAAGTCTAGAGAAGTTAGAGTCATAATTGAGATATGTTTTTGCAATGTCTTGGTATTATCTTGGGCATAGATTTCCCACTTTGAATGCTTTGACATGTCTTTTAGTTGTGAATTCCCACTCTTCAAAACCTCTCTTTCGGTTTGTCTTTTATTGTTTGCTTGCGGACAAGCAAAAGGCAAGTCCGGGGGAGTTGATAACACCATATTTTACATCTTTTTAAAGTTTAGTTTCATAGGTTTTTAATCTCACTTTGTATAGTTTTGGGATCTTTTCATGCATTTGAGTCTCATTTGGTTTTAACTTGCATTTTAGAAGTCCTAGAGAGTTTTGTGTCGTTTTTGGCTTGTTGGAGCCTTTTTTAGGTTTTTAGGAGTGCTTGGAGCAGCTTGGATCAAAGGAGACACTTGGAATTCGAAGGAAGATCGAAAAAGGACCAAAAGGAGCAAAATACACGTCCGATCGGTTGATAACCGATCCCGACAACCGATCAACATTTCCTGATCAAGACGATGTGCCTGAAAGATCCAACCGCAAGAACATCTTTCCCTTTGAATTAGACTGGAAGCTCTTAATGAAAGTTATGCTAAATTGAGTTAGCTTTCTAATGGAAGTGGTTTTATGTCATTCCCATCAGCGGTTCGCGAGATGCGTTTGATTTAGTGAAGACATGTCTTTACCGGAAAATGCAGCGGCAATCCGAAGCAGCTGAAAGATCATGTCGTATGAAAGCCTTCCCGTACCCAGTTTAATCTCAAATTTGGACACCAGATATAAAATTGAGTTAGCTTCTCGTGAGAGTTGTATTCGTGTCATTCAGGGCTGTGGTTCAAGAGTTATGGCCGATCTAGTGAAGAGATGTCAAGCCGAAATCGTCAAAACCGATCGCCAAGGTAAAACAAATCGCCAAGGTCAATCTTGATCGGTTACAAACCGATCCCCATAACCGATGCCGGCACTTTAGTGACCCATTTTTGTATTTAAGTCATTTTTTTCCAATAAAAACATAAGTCTTCTTCTATTATTTGTGTGTGACGACCCAAGAACTCTCTCTAGAGTTTCTTGGGTTGTTTTTCATGTATAATCCACACTTTTGAAGATTTCTTCAATCTTGTTTCATATTATCTTTATTTGATTCTTCTTCTATCTTTTAATCGGTTTAGATTTGTGATTGTTGTTTTTGTGAGTTGACTTTTCTGTGTTCATCATGTTCTTTGTGTTCTTGTGAATAGCTTTTTTGTTGGATCATGTTTAGGCTTGATTTGGATGGTTTGATGACTGCTTATTGATGTGTAGGCTTAGATAATCATTTGTTCTCATGTTTAGAAGTGATCTTAATGCTAGAGTTGAATTAGCTACTCAATTTCTAGATCATGGTCGATTTACACTCGGAAGAGGTTTGGTAGATTGTCTAGAAGATTTCTAAACGTGCTTTTCGTTCTTAACCGATGGCCATCGTGATTAAGGTGAATTGTTGGCTTAAAAAGGACTTACGTTTTATGCTTGTTGATAATTTGGTTGCAATTGAGAGATTAGCTAATTCAAATTATCAACAAAAGGTTTAGAATCATGGGAGTGAGTTAAGCTATTTGTGTGTTCCTTGCCAAATATTGAATGTTCATTGAATGTTTATGCATCACTAGTAATTTGTCTTGATAGTTAGATAATGGTGATTTAGGATGATCTTGGATAATTCTTTCACTTAGGTTCTTAGGTTGGTTCTTATTGCTAGATTTGATCAGATAAACCAAAGTTTAGTACTACACCTAGATTAGGTAGTTCTAGTTTGGCGTGACAAACCGAACTAAAGCTACACCCTAGGATTTTTGGTCTCGTCCCATGCTTTAGGGAAGAGATTCGAGTAAGCGGTGTTAGTGCTAGATTAGGTTTGTTCATTCGAGTCTTGAACTTAGGCATTTCACACCCGGAAGGAGTTAGATGAATTGCTTGAACCGAATCTTTTGTGAGCTTTGCATATCCTAGCCGATTGGCAATTGATGTCTAGGGTGTTTAGTGAACAATTGGACTTGTGATTAATGCTCATCGATTATTTTTGATTGCAAACGGGAGTTTAGCTTAATCGGGTAATCGATGAAGAGATTGATACCACGGGAGTGGGTTAGTCTTATGATTGTGTTCCATGTTCTAAGATAGCGTTTAATGCTTCCAAAATATTCATTGCTTAATTGTTAATCATCTCTTCGATAGTTTAAGCCATGATCCAACGTTTTCTCTTTGCGTTTTATTTTCTTTCGTTTATTTTTCTTTCTTGCATTTTGATCTTTTTCTTCTTTCTTTTTTGTATAAAACATAAAAACGTTTTTGCTCTAGCTTAGTTTGTTTCTCGTATCTTTGGTGTGTAATCTTTATTCTCTGTGGGATCGATCCTAAAGTGCTACAATGACATACCGTTATGATTGCGGTAGTGTGCGCATTAGGTTAATTGGTGCGAGTAAAACACGCGAAATCAAATACCCAGCTCCTTTGTCGTGTGGATGGTGTCGATCGATACCTGGTGGGTGTCGATCGATACTGCTCTTCTGAATCTGCTGCACGTGAAACACAAGACACAAAACCAAAAACAAAAATAATAGAAAAATGTATGTACAGACTTACCAGTGGGTTGCCTCCCACTAAGCGCTTGTTTTACGTCACTAGCTTGACTTTGGCTCAGGTGATCAGTCAGGAGAAAATTAAGAACTTACTCCCAGGCAAGTTCTACAACTAGACACTTCCAGCTTCAGAGTTCTGCTCAACATGCTCTCCACAACTTCCTTTCCTTTCTCTTTCAGCTCCGAAGTAAGAATAACTCTAGCCTTAGAGAATGGTTTTGAGGTTCCTTTGCACTTCACCTTATACTCAATCGAATCTCCATCACACTTCTGAGGGATTAAAGTCATATAGGCATCACCCTTGACTCTTTTGCTCTTCACCTTCTTCTTTGCCTTAGCCGTTGTGATGTCTCTCTTCGTGATGATAGAAGGACCATATAAAACGTCTATGACATTTGGATCATCATAAGGCTCATCCAAAAGGTCAACCATCAACGTCTCTCCTGTAACAACGGTGATGCAAGAGATATGTTTGGGAGCTCTTCCAAAAGGGATGACTTTATAGGAGATCTCCTTGTCAATGTATGAGAATGAGATTCTCTTACTGGGCGTGTTTATAACTGCACCAACTGTAGCCATGAACGGTCTTCCAAGAATCAAAGGCGTACTAGATCTTGCACTCATCTTTACAACCTAAAAATCAGTAGGAACCAGACAATCTCCTACTTTAACCAGCAAATCAGGGATTGTACCATATGGAACTGAGGTGGAGGAGTTCGCGAATGTAAGAGACATCTTAGGAGATCTTATATCAATTCTCAACCTCTCTGCAATTGCCCTTGACATGACATTGACGTTAGACCCTGAATCAACGAGAGACTCTTTGAATTCAACTCCAGAGATAGAGCATGGGACTGAAAATTTTCTTGGGTCTTCTCTATTAGTCAACTGCTTCAATGGTGGGGTGCTTCTTGCCTTGACGAAGAGTGCCTTGATCTCTTCTAGAGTTTCGCTGCAATCTCGGAAGTGACTAAGCAAAGGGCGGTATTCCAAAGCTTCTTCAAAAGACAACGTATGGGGAATCCTCCTTACCATCTTCTCAAAACCGAGCAACTTCTCTGCAGAGATGGGACCCCTGAGGTGTCTAGGTGGTATAGGATATGGCACCTTAGGTTTGTAGACCCTTTCCTCGATAATCTTGGGTGTTTTCACAGTTTATGGCTCAGTCTGCGAGGGGTGTCAATCGACACCAAAATGGTATTGATAGATACAAGGCTTCTGTGTCGTCTCTTCAGGTTGGTGGTTATCGATACCGGTAGTGGTGTCGGTCGACACTGACGTATCAGGTTCAAAATCACCTCTTAAAGTGATTGCATTGACGTGTTCATTATGTGCATGAACCATCTTTCCTTTGACAGCTGCTGAAGTCTGAGCTATTTGAGTTTCTAGCATCTTCTGATGAGTGTTGAGAGCCTCGATTTTCCCATTCAGATCTGTGTACATAGCATCCATCTTCCCATTAAAGTCTACTGTCATCTTCTGCTGTCCTTCAAGAATCTGTTCCAACATAGACTCAACCTTACT
Source organism: Eutrema heterophyllum (assembly GCA_002933915.1). Lineage (NCBI taxonomy): Eukaryota > Viridiplantae > Streptophyta > Magnoliopsida > Brassicales > Brassicaceae > Eutrema > Eutrema heterophyllum. The sequence continues at coordinate 34,846 of PKMM01011780.1, forward strand.
TTCTGGAGATTTAGGAGGTGGAGATTGGTAGGATGAATTACCATAGGATCTGGTATAGCCACTGCTCTGGAATGGTTTATGGGCAAATTGATTTGTCCCAAAGCCAGTCGGATTGGCCTCAGACTTGTACCCTCCTTGCTGAGCATTGTTGGTGAAGTTTCGGTTGTTGTTGTATCCAAATCTCTGGAAATCAGAACCACCAATGTAGTTAACATCCTCCACTTCATCTTCCTCCAAATTCTCGACCTTATCAGCAAAGTGTACAGCCTTCTTCGTCTTCCCCATCAGAAGATTGTGCACTGAATCCAGCTTGGCTTGAATCTCAGCTATCTGCGATCCATCCAAATTCACAGCCTGCTTCTTTCGCTCAAAGTCTGCATTCTTGGTGCTATTGCTAGACGCCAAGTTCTCAATCAGCACATAAGCATCGTCTGGATACCTGGTGTTGAAATTCCCATTACTCGCAGCATATAAAGCCATCTGATACCTCTAGTTAATCCCTCTGAAGAAGATACCCAGCAACTGAACCTTAGTGAACCTGTGATGTGGACAATCTCTCTGATATGATATGAATCTGATCCAAGCAGCCTTAAATGCCTCAGTTGGTCCTTGAGAAAACTGGGAGATCTTATTCCTAAGCTCCTCGGATCTCGCATCATCATAAAAATTGTTCAGGAATGCGTTCTTAGTCTCCTCCCAAGAAGTCAGTGATCCAGGCGGCAACTGCTTCAGCTAGTAAGCTGCATCCCCACCAAGAGAATATGGGAAAAGCTTACAGAAGAGGTAATCGTTGGACACTCCATTGTACTTGATGCTAGTGACCAAGTCCTCAAACCTCTCAATATGATCCATGGGGTGCTCATGAGGAAGACCATGAAAAGAATGCTGACCCACAAGAGTGAAGTATGCATGTTTCAGCTCAAAGTCATTCCTCTGAAAAGTAGGAGGGCGAATCGCTGATCGATTGGCATAGAACTGATCAGGCCTGTTGTACTCACCAATTGTCCTACCACGATCAACCACATCATTCCCAACATTCACAACAGCTGGAGGGACAATTATATTTCCCTCTCCATCAAGTCGTTGCCCTCTCTCATTGCACAAATGACCCTCTCGGTCTCTGAAAGCTCCAGCCTCATCACGAATCAAAACCAATGAGTTGTTCATCTATGTTGGCTTCTTTGCTTTCCTGATTGTGCGTTCCAAGTTTGCTAGCTCCTCGTTGGAAAGATTAACTAGCTGAGTGCTCTTGTTTCTCCTGGTTTGGTGATTATGCATACACCTTAAAAAACAAGAGTCAAAAGCACGTAAGTAACCAAAATTTTTAAAAAAATATATAAATAAATACGACGAGTATCCACCGACACCAGTTGGGTATCGATCGATACCGACGAACTTAGTCGAAATTCTAAGCTAAAATCTAATGGCGAATTTAGAGTCCCCGACAAAGGCGCCAAATTTTGATAAGCTCAAAATTAATACCCTAAAAGTACTAACAGCTGTAGTTGCAGTATATTAGGGGTCTAACCACAGAGACTCAAGAAATCACCCAATAGACTAATTAGATTCGAATTACGCTAAGATTCAATTTAACAGAAAGCAATAAACAAAATTAAAAGAGTTGTAATTCAATGGAGGAAAGATAGGTTCAGGGTATTTCTCAGAAAATCAGAGAATGCAGATAAACCAACTAATCATGATTCAGGTTATGCACGGTTCTTGAACTCAAATCACTAAGCTATAATTAACCAACTGTTGCGAGAATTATGTAAATCTAAATCCCAGAATCTCAAATCTCTTTGCAAATCCTAAGGATCTAAACCAGCTTTAAAGTTCAGGTTTGATATGTTCACAAAACAACTAAACCAAATCTATTTGCGGATAGCTATTTTGCTCACCCTAAGTTCTGTCAGATTATCAATTGCACTGCCGTGCCTAATTGATTAACCTAAGATCTAAGTTCCAGATTCGTCAACCTAGAATTAGCTTTGAGAACAACCTATGGTGAAGAACTAATTCAGATTATGAATCCTAACTAATCAATTACCAGCACTCAATGAAATCCTTTATGAGAAAACCCTAAACCTAAAGTGGATCTACTCAGACATGATTAATGGAACAGAAATCATAGATGAATAGAATTGCATAGAAGAAATCAATAAGAAAACAAAAGGGTTCAGAGTTGTCTCTCCAAAATCCTGAAAACCAATCTCTCTCAAAGTATCAAAAGTAAATTAAAGCTTAGCCAACAAAAGTGGCTGAAAAACCTAATTATAATGCTAAAACACATTTTGGGGCTTCTTGTAATTATTAAAGTCTTCTGGGCCAAGGTGCAATTTCATCAGACTTGTAAAAAGTCGCGATCCTTCTCTTTGGACGACGGTATCGACTGATACCATTAGTGGTATTGATCGATACTCGGGTAGTGAGTCACATTCCTTCCTTCATGGTGTCAGTATCGATCGACACCAGGTGGTGTCGGTCGATACAAGGGCTTCAAATCGGCTGTCCCAGCTACACGATCTCTGCTTTGCTCCAAAAAGCTCCAGAATGCTTCAATATCTCCAATTATGCTCCAAACGTACCTAAAACCTGAAAAGACACTAAAAGACTCCAAAAATACTAGAAATACTCTAAAAACAAGACCTATATCATGGTTTCACATACTTCCATAAACACCATCTCCCTCGAGCTGCATTCATCGAAACATCATTCTTCAACGCGCTGTCGTGCATCGACATATTCAACGTGAGCCGAGTCCCATATTTATTGGAGGCTATGTTGAAGTCGTAAATGGGAAAGATCATCCAAACAAAGCTTGGGGGACAGATTTTGAAGTCATCTACGGACTTACCTTTGAGAAGAAGAGCAGGCATTGGATTGGAATGGTAATCAATGTGAAGAAGCACACAATCACTAGAATCAGTTGTGGGCATCCAACAGAGCAAGCTGATTCAGTCCTTACTCATGTGCAACATTTTGCAGGTAAGTATTTAGGCTTGTTAATCAATTGTTAGTTGAGAATTTTTTATAGTTTAAAAGTTCCTAAAAAACGTTTTTAAAATGGTGCAAATATGATACCCGTTCTGATGTGTGTTTGATAACACCATATTTTACATGTTTTTAAGTCTTTATTTTCATATGTTTTAATCTCATTTTGTATAGTTTTGAGATATTTTCATGCATTTGAGTCTTTTTCTCATTGTCATGTATTTTAGAGTCATAGGTGTGTATCTTTGCATTTGCATTGCATTTATGGTATTTTTAGGTGTTCTTGGAGCCAAAGGGAAGGAGAGACTTTAGCATGGATGAGAAATAAGACAAGAGGAGCAAGAAAAGATGAAGCACATACTTTTAGAAGAAAAGTGTTGAAGGCAAATGCAGAGGCCATCTGACATGCTTTAAAGATCGGCTCAAAAGAAGATCTTGCACTCCGATTCAGCCTTGCAGCCCTTGATGAAAATTGTAGGGAATTGAGTCATCTGTCCAACGGAGGTTGTTTTATCACGTTCTGAGCCTTATTGCAGAAGTTATCGTCATTACATTGAGCGTATGTTTGTCTGGCGCGACATGGACTCAGATAGAAGTCATTTCGGTATGGTGCATCGGGGTGATGCATACCGATGTGTATTCCCAGAAAACACACAGGAGAATCCTCGGGGAGCTGCATCGGTCAACTACACACCGATGTGAGCTCCTCATGAGCAAAATACAGAGTCTGTCCAAAGTTCTTCAAAGATCGACTCATATGAAGGGTTTTCATTTGGATTTGGCTTCGCCGATCTTCATAAAAGTCGTAGATAATTGAGCTAGCTTTCCAATGGAGGTGGTTTCAGGTCATGCGGAGTAGCGGTTCAAAAGATACATCAAATTTAGTGAGCATACATCCGTCTGGCCCTTAGACAGACAGGAGTCACATCGGTGTGCAGTACACCGATGCAGCATACCGAAATGACTTCTGTTTTTCAGTTTTTTTATAAATACCCATCTTATGTTGTAAAAAAACCAAAGTTTTCTTCTTGTAACATTGGGGGCTCGACCCAAACTCTCTCTTTTGAGGGATTTGGATTTTTCTTCATACATATGTCAATCTAGAGAAGATTTCTTCACTCTATCTTTATATTATGTTTATTTAATTCTTGTTCTTCATTTCTATGTCTTTTTCTCTTGTGTTCTTCATGTTCTTCATGTGTTGACTTTTTGTTTGATTTTGGATTTTGCTTGATTTAGATGGTTTGATGGTTGATTGTTGATGGTTAGGACTAGATAAACATTTGTTCTCATGTTAGGAGGGATCTTAATGCTAGGATTGAATTGACAACTCATTTCTAGAACTTAAGACATTTCTTGCCCGGAAGGTGTTCGATGAAATGTCTAGAGAATTTCCAAGCATGCAATTCAATTCTTAGCCAATGGAAATTGATGATTAAGGTGAATTGTTGACTTGTATGGACTTATGCTTAATGATTATGGATCATTTAGTTTCGAACGGAAGTTCTTGATAACTAGATGATTTGTAAATGGATTAGTATCATGAGAGTAAACTAATCTACTTGTGTGATCCATGTCATAAGAATTAATGTGCATTAAATGTTTAGGCATTATTAGTCAATAGTTGATTGATGGTTAGATAATGGTGATTTAGGATGATCTTGGATGAGTCTTTCACTTAGGTTGGTTCTCAATGCTAGATTTGACATGATAAACCGAAACCTAATACTACACCTTAGATTAGTTAGATTTTTGGTCCCATCCCATGCATTAGGGATAGATTCGAGTAAGCGGTGTTAGTACTAGATTAGGTTTGTTCATTTGTTTCTAGATCTTAGGCATTTCACTCAGGACCCGAGTTTAAATGAATTGCTTGACCCGAACCTTTTGTGAGCTATGCATATCCTAGCCAATGGAAGTTGATGTTTAGGGTGTTAGTGAACTAATTGGAATTGTTTCTTAATGCTTGTTGATTATTTAATCACAAATGGAAATTTGTTCTTGATTAGATAATTAACAAAGTGATTAGTGCCATGGAAATGGATTAGTCATATTTGTGAATTCCATGTTCTAAGATAGTGATTAATGCTTCCCAATGATTCATTGTTTGATTGTTACCCATCTCATTGATAGTTTAGTTCATGATCCAACACTTTTGTCTTGTGTCTTTGTGTTTTGTTTTCCTTCTTGCATTTGTTTCCTTTCTCATAAATATATAAAAACCCAAAAACAATGTTTGCTCTAGATTAAAAAGTTTCTTGCATTCTTAGTGTTTCAATCTTAACCCCTTATGGATTGACATCTCAAGTGCTACAATGACATGAGTACACTTGGGATAATTGACACGAAAATATCTCGTTATCAGTGTTGCTGCAAACAAAGCAGTCACTGACAAGGAACGAGTTCCTTACAAAGTTGACAAACTAGAAAGGAAGAGTATCCCTAAGACCAATTATGTGGAGAATTGTGCTCTTTTCGTGTTGAAGATGATTGAATGCCATTCAATGGGGATTAAAGACATGTCAAAGCTTGCTAATGATACTTCGGATGACATAAGAAGTAATTTGGCGTGTAATCTCTTTAAAGAGTTGGGTGGTGATAAAATCTCAGACTCTACAAATCTTCCTATCTGAAAATGGTGACTTTAGAAAGATACAAATGAAATAAATATGATATTAGAAAGACAATATCTACAGTTCATTCTATCGATAAACCTATCTTAATTTAATTTAAAGACAATAAGAAGATTTGATACAAATGTTGAAATGATCCTTTTTTTTTAAATGCAACGTATTTAGGAACATATATAACGTATTTAGGAAAACCTTCGTAAATCAACAAAAAACAGAAAAAGTATCATGCAGAGACGAATTATAAAAGTATTATATTACCTGTTGATTTCCATGCGTGCGTAAATGAAACATTGACATGAGAATAAACCATTTACAGTTCGCGACGTGTTTGTGCGTTGGGTGTTCTCTACTTCACAAATCTCTTCATTGCATAAAGTCTATGCTGCATTCAAGATTCTCATGAGCAAGAATGTTGCATATGTCAGTCACCTGAACAAAACAAACTATAAAATTATGATTTCCTTGAAATGCAACGTATTTAGGAACAATTTAGGAACATATATAACTAATTTAGGAAAGCCTTCTTAAATCGACAAGAAAACAGAAAAAATATGATTTCACTTAAGTCATGCAGAGACAAACTATAAAAGACTATATTACTTGTTGATTTTCATGCGTAAATGAAGCATTCGAACATGTGTTGTTGGTTGCCTACACAAAGAAAGAAAGATACAAATGTTGAAACGATCCTTTCCTTGAAATGCAATGTATTTAGGAACATATATAACGTCTTTAGGAATGCTTTCTTAAATCGACAAGAAAACAGAAAAAGACTGAACTAATTCATTAAAGCACAAATGACCCCTCATTTACCCCTTGATCAAAGACTATTGAAAAACCCCAAAAACCCTACCTCCCGATTAAAAACACTTCACGCGTTTCTTCACCTCACCGAAAAAAAGTTTTTTCATCGGAGATATCATTGCTAGATATTCCTTCGTCAGACTTTGACGGAATCAATTTCTCTTATATCGAAACTTCTCATAGCCCAAAATTGATTTCCCGGAGCTAGATATTCCTTGGTCGGACTTTGACGGAATCAATTTCTCTTGTCTTGAAGTTTTTCATAGCCCAAAAATCGAGGTAGATTTTTGTATTATATCATTGGGGTTTTTCGTATCATATCATTGGGGGTTTCGTATCATATCATTGGGTTTTTTTGTATCATTAGGGGTTTTGTGTCATTGCCATTTTCGTATCATATCATTCGGGATTTCGTATCATATCATTGGGGGTTTTGTATCATATCATTGGGTTTTTCGCAGCTAAACCTAGAATTTCGTTTCATATCATTGGGGTTTTCTTTTTCTAAACAAGTGCTTAGTTATTGTGTGAGTTATGTGTGGATTTCCTTGTATCTTTAATCATTTTGGAAGCATTTTCCTAGTTTAGCTGCTTATTTTGATGTGTTTGCACTTGTATCTTTAATTCATTTTGGAAGCATTTCCTAGTTTAGCTGCTTATTTTGATGTGTTTGCACTTGAATCAAAGAAAATGATATTCATTTCTGGAGTTTCCTGTGTTAATTCATCTGAAAAGCTTGTTGATTGTAGTGTTTCTAGGAATGTGTTACGAGGAATGTCTATTTTTTGTTTTAACAGGTGAAAACACAATGGATTCGTATCCTTAGAGTATCACGATGCCTAAGCTTCATTTTGCCATACAAAATGAGCCAAATCAGATTCAAGGGGCGGATATAAACCAGTTCGCAAAAATCAAGAACATCGAAGAAGTCCAAAAAATTCTCGGGGATGTAGAGTTCAAGAAGATAAGGGAATCGTTTTTGGGACCAATGCTGAAATTATGTTCAAGAAAACAGCATATGTCGGGGAAACTTCTCCACTGTTTACTGACGAGATCATTAATCACGAAAAAAAGGAGTTGTGGTTCCACTTCGAGCACAACCTATGAGATTCTCAATAAGGGAATTTCATATGGTCATAGGCTTGAAGTATAGTGAGTGGAAACCAGAAGAAGATGCAGAAGAATCCGAACAGTGTGAGTATGATTGGGGCAAACTTGAAAATGGGCATACAACGGAACAGCTCATTAAGGTGCTGCGTGCAACTGACGAGGATGCAGTTGAGGAGAGGTTCTCTCTCGGGATGTTGATTTTGATTGAGAGCCTCCTACTTCAGAGGTACAAGGTGTACAGGTTCCCGAAAACATTAATCGACAGAGCACAGAATAAGAGTGTTTTGATGAATTATATGTGGGGTAGAGATGCTTTTGATCTACTGCTTGAACAGATCAATAAGCGTTATCCGTGGAGAAGGACGCAAAAGATCAGCAGTCGAACATGTGCTTTTGTTTGCATCAGATGTTGAATTGCCACTTCCATTTGATCTATGAAGTACCTACACAAAGAAATAAAGAAATTTGATATTATAAAGGCAATAGCTACAATTCTTATTGATAAGCTTATCTTAATTTCATTTAGGAACCATTTAGGAGCATATTTAACGTATTTAATTAGGAACGCCTTCCTAAATCAACATTCTATGTATTTAGGAAAAATTTAGGAACATACATAACTAATTTAGGAAAGCCTTCTTAAATCGACAAGAAAAGAGAAAAGTATGATTTCACTTAAGTCATGCAGAGATAAACTATAAAAGACTATATTACCTGTTGATTTTCATGCGTAAATAAAACATCCGAACATGTGTTATTGTTTGGCTACACAAAGAAAGAAAAAAAGATAAAAATGATATAAAAAAATCGTTTCTTGGAAATGAAACGTATTTAGGAACCATTTAGGAACATATATAACGTATTTAGGAAAGTCTTCTTAAATTAACAAGAAACATAAAAAGTATCATGCAGAGACGAATTATAAAAGTACTATATTACATGTTGATTTCCATGCGTAAATGAAGCACTGACATGAGAATAACCATTTACAGTTCGCGACGCGTTTGTGTGTTGGGTGTTCTCTACTTCACAAATCTCTTCATTGAATAAAGTCTTTGATTGAATGCTGCATTCAGGATTCTCATGAGCAAGAATGTTGCATCTGTCAGTCACCTGAAGAAGAAAACAAAAAAACACTAAGATTAAAAGTGTTGTAACTGAACTATAAAGTATAAAGCAAATATTTATAACGAAGTTAGGAAGTAATGTACAAATCCTATTTTACTCACCGTTACATACAAAGGAATCAGTTCAGGGTTTCCTTTTATGTTGTTGATGAAACTTCTCAGTTGGCGGTCGTTTTTTAAAAACACTGGAGGAGATTTCTCTACCATAAACCTCATCTTCAATGGGAGTCCATAGCTAAGTGTAGCACTCCTAATTGAGCAATCAATCTCAAAGTCTTCAACAACCATCTCAAACAAATCATTGTATTTGAGATCTTCATCAAACTCAAACATTGTTGATTCTTGTTTTGTATCCAATACAAAATTCCACTGAAGCTTTTCGTTTGTTCTCCACTCTCCACAGACACAATAAATCTCAATCATATTTCACAAGCACAATAGATCACCTTCCTTAGCGTATCAACAATGAATTCCCCACCTGAACTCCATCAAAACACAAAGTACACTGAAACATTCAGTCTCTACAAAACAATGAGACAAACAGAGCATTCTTCCTAAGGAACAATACTACATATAAAATGGTTTAGGAAGTCACTCCTAAATGATTCCTAAATGAAACAAACATATCATCTTCCACAAATAGATTTGATTGTGTGCCTATCCAAGGGTTTAAGAAGACATTCCTAAATGATTGTGACGTTAGCCTATCAACAATGAATTCCCAACCTGAACTCCATCAAATCAAAAAGCACACTGAAGCTTTCAGTCTCTACAAAGCAATGAAAGGGCTGACATTTTCAAAAAAAATTTAAAAAGTTACAACATTTGCATCTCTTCTTATCCGCACTTGAAACCAAACAGATCATTTACATTCTTCTTCAACCACAATTCCCTCTAATTCAACTTTTAGAACGAATCAAATTCTCAAATAGTAAGGAACAATACTAGCTCATTTCACTAACTTAATAACCTAAGCTAAATTTGATCTGATACAACTTAGCTAAACCTGTAAACTCAAAGTTTTATACCACTGCACACTTTAAACAACTCTCGATTAGCTAACAAAGTTCCTCCTATTTAATGTGTTTTGCAATTTGATAAAGAGTACGAATCCGAAAACTTAAAGCAATTAGACAATCTCTTTTCAATCCGAAAAGTAACATTTCTCAGAGATAGCCCTAAGTTTCGATTTGCTTCTAATTCCTCTACCAAAAGAGACACTCCATACCGGTGGGGTGAAACATTTCAGTTCGATTTCGCAAGAGCATTAGTCAAATAAGCCATAAAATGAGCTAGTATTGTTCCTTACTATTCGATTCCGGCAACACATTCCAATTCGATTTCGCATAAGCATTAGACAAAGAAGAAGCCATAAAATCGAAACTGAGAAAAATGAAATCGTCAAAAAGGAACTTGCGATATTGAGGCGTGACGACGGCCGAGGATTCCGGCAACACAATCTTAGACAATAACCTGATCGATCGCCGGCAATGAAATCGTCAGTGATGATTAATTTCTGAAAATTGACTGAAATCGAGATCTCAAATGTTATGGGCAAAATTGTCTTTTTACTCTTTAATGAATGCTAAAAATATGGCTTTTTTATTTGGGTGTTAGTTTGATCATAAACATTTCAATAAGTGTCATTTTGATCAATTTTTCTATATTAAAAATATTAGTATTTTATTTGAGAAATCTTCTATAGATCTTAGTGAAAGTGCTCTAAAAGTAATACTCGCAAGTCTGACCTAAAAAATAAAACTTCAAAATTCATAAATTTCAAGTTTTTTTTTGTTAAATAAAATTTCAAGTTTCTCTTTGCTATAACTATTCCACATTAATAATTTACTAGAATTTCAATATTTCAGTATTACATTTTTAGAGAATAAAATTTTAAATGGTTGGACTAAACCGCTTTTTGGTCACCATTAGTAAATTTTAGACCGCAATTGTAGACAGAAAAAAATTAAAGAAATCTGCTGCATACTAATAGCGAACTGTTTTTGTAAAAAAAAAAAAAGTTTGGTCAGCGACAATTGTTTTTCGCCCTAAAAACAAAGTTACAAAACGGTCTAATTGCAAATGATTTTGTCTTCCCGCCCATAACAACTATTCAAAACTTCAATAAATATTGGATAACTTATATTGGAAAAAAAGTTCCAAAAAAAAAGAGACTAATATTGGAAAGAGAAATGTGTTAAGTTTGATTAAACGAATCAAAAATGATAAAATAATTATGGTCGAATTTGATATTCCATTAAAAATTTCACCGAAGTGAAAAAAATTAGAAGTGGGCAAAAAAACCATAATCGAAAAAACCAAACCGAACCAAACCGAAATAAGTGATTTGGTTTGGTTATGGTTTAACCTAAAAACCCATTTGGTTATCATTTTTTAAAAAATGTGGTTTCCGTTTGGTTTGGTTTGGTTAAAAACGAAATTGTTTTTTTGGTTTTAAAATTTAAATATTATATATTTATTTGTTATAATTTGGGTTCATCATTTCTATTAGGCTTATTTTTATAGTTTATGAATTTGTAAACTTTAATTTTAAGAATCTAGAACAAAATCTATAGAATAATAAAAACCTTGCTTTCTAAAATAAGACAAAAAAAGTTTGTGGCGGTGGAATTTTAAATCGTATTATCCATCAATTTATTTTTGCTTGAATCAAAGTCAATCTTAGCATTAACTTTTGAACCATGTCAAATTTACTATTACAAATCGAAACAACGTTTCTTCATACGTTTTTTCATGTGATATTATGTGGAATAAGAAATTGGTGACACTTATTTAAGTTTTTCTTAATCAAAACTGTTCTTAGGAGGTTATGTTGTTTTCTGTATCTATCTCGTTTTATCTCTCATGGTTGAAAGTTATGTAATAAATTGAAAAAAAATCTGAAACCGAATCAAACCAAACCGAACCAAGTTGTACATGGTTTTTATATGGTTTAGATTGTAATAAAACCGATAAACCGTAAACCGAAGAAAACTAAACCGTACCAAACCAAAATATATATGGTTTGATTTTTTGAAAAATCCGATAAACCGTAAACCGAAAAAACTGAACCGAAAACCGAAGTGCCCACCCCTAAAAAAACTAGAAAAAAATCTACTTTTTATGCTCGGAAAATCTGAATTTGTTAATAAATTTTTAAAAAATTATTCATCTACTATATTAAGAAGAATGAGTAAAACGAAATTATTTCTCTATCATCCCTATTTTACTCATCTCTATTCTATTCATCTTTGTTCTACTAATTTATTTAGCCACCATTTGCATCCAATATAATTAATGAATGTAAACATATAGTATATAAAATGAAAACTCCATATATATACATCGATTTGATATAACACCAAAATAATATAAAAAGAGATAATATGAAATATGATATATAATTTATAATCTAATATGGGATCATATGAAATCTAGTAAAATTAAAGAAAAATAGAAAAAGGAAAACAAATTTACCCAAAATTGGCGAAGAATGAGAAGACTCTGACAGAGAAACGGCAGGGAGATAGAGACGCCGTGGAGCGAAAGGCCCAATGGAGTGAGAAAAAATGAGAGAGAGAGAGGTGGCTGCGGATAAAATAAATAAGAAAATATGATAATAGTATTAGGTTTTTCTTTTTGAGTTTTTTTATTTTGTATTAAAAATTAATCGTAACGAAATATTTTTAAAAAGGAATTATATGTCATATGTCAAATTAGTGTCATTTTAGGTAGTTTATTTATAATAAATCACAAATTTATACATATTAACGTTTGAACAAAAAAAAATGACGCTTGACCAGTTGATACATTTGATTATTTTAAGGGTTAATTTGGTGGATAATCATATTAGACCAGCTGATACATTTGATTATTTTAAGGGTCAATTTAGTGGAAAATCATAATAGGCTTCATGATTATTTAAAACTGCTCTATGTTCTCTCTCCAAAGGCGACTTTCCAAGGGCAAAACAACTTCTCCGTTTCTCGGCGCCGGCTTCTCTAGCGTCGGTCGGCCCTTATCTTCCTTTATATTTTCATTCTTTTTCCTTTTGCATATTTATAGATCGTTGGTCTCGTCTGTCGTTTTCCCCTCTCTGTCACCACCATTTAGATCATGTTTCTCCGAACAATTCTCAGTGGTGATGACAATTCGTTGGTTATCAACGACGATTTCTTTCTCTCCCCTTGGAGAGCGTTGTCTCGGCACATATAGTGATTCTCATCGGAATCACCATCTTCTCGAAGGTGTCTAGTAAGAATAACTAACGTCCAAGGGTTTTCTTCATCATCCTTTCAATGGGATGGTCTGTTATTGTTTCAATTTTGGGGATTTCTCTGCCCAAAATCGTTTGGCGTTATCTGTACCGAAGTTACATCTTTTTATTAGTTATGGAAGATAATCAATTTAAGATATTGTTGTTCTATATAGAATAGTGCAAACTTACTTAAATTCAATTATCCATTTTTAAAAATTGTATCAAGTTTTAAAACTTGAGACGCATACGCAATTTCTTTGCATATGTCATGGTTGGAATTTAGAAAATAGACACACAAATTTTTAAATCGATACGTGAGTTTAGATATATTTTCTTTAAACAATATATAATAGAGAGAGAGAATGAGATAGAGAGAGAGCTCGTGGAAGAAGGGAAGGAGATACTGAGACCGAGGGAGAAGAAAAGGGAAGAAGAAAGAGGAAGATGGTGCACCCGAGAAGAGGAGAGAGGAGAAGCGCTGATGTAGGTGGATGAGGATCAGATTTGAGCTCGCCAGAGAAAGGAAAGAGAAACCGGGACCGAGGCGAAGAAGGAAGAAATCTGAAGCAGAGATAAAACCCGAGAAAAGGAAAGAGGAACAAGGAGATACCACGAGGCAAATCGGCGGTGATGGCGGCTCCGGAGGTGCACAGTGGAGTCTGAGGAGTCGCATGTAGTGCTACGGTGGCTCATCCAAGGCGTGAGATCAAGTGGATCGCATATCACCACGAAATGTGATTACTTCCTGCTTAAGGTAAACCCAAAAACCTTAGTAAAAATGAAAAGTCCATCTTTGTTCAGCTAATGTTTCTAATAACCACTATTTGCATCCAATGTAGTGAATGTAAACATATAGTAAATAAAATGAAAATTCCATAAATATACATCGATAAATTTTTTATAAAATATATGTAATGTATAATCTAACACCAAAATAATATCAAAAAGAGATCGTATGAAATATGGTATAGACTTTATAATCTAACATGAGATCATATATATGAAATCTAGTAAAAATAAAGAAAATAAGAAAAAAGAAAACAAATTTACCTAAAATTGGCGAGGAATGAAAAGAATATGCCAGAGAAATAGTGGGGAGATAGAGAAGCGGTAGAAAGAAAGGCGCGATGGAGTGAGAAAAAACGAGAGAGAGAGAGGTGACAGCGGATAAAATATATAAGAAAAAAATGATAATAGGAATTAGGTTTCTCTTTTGAGTGTTTATAGTTATTTATATAAAATATTAAAAGGATGTTTTCATAAAAAAACTATTTAAAAAATGAATTATATGCCATTTATCAAATTAGTGTCATTCTATGAAATTTCTTTATAATAAATCTCAAGTTTATATATTGGCGCTTGAACAAAAAAATTAATAATTGACCAACTGATACATTTGATTATTTAAAGGTCGATTTGGTGGATAATCATATTAGACTTCATAATAAACAATATAATCGATACATGGTTTTTCGGACAAAATTGGCTTTGCACGAAAGTAATCATTTCATGGCTTTTGAGGTGAGATGATTTGCTGATGTTATGCATATACTCTCTTATTTTTTTCAAGACTTCAAAATTTCTTCATCTTTCCTATGTGGAAAAAAAAGTTATACCTCTTCTAATCATTTTTCGTGTCAATTTATTTGTATATTCAAAATTGTGATACTATTAAGAAAAAACCGCATATGCGATGGTTTGGAATTTAATAAACATACAAATTTCTAAAAAATGGATAAATGAATAAAATTTAATATTTTTCATTCTACATAGAAATACATAGAATAAAATATTATTGTTGTTCTATATATATAGAAAGATGCAAACTTACTTAAATTTAATTATCCATTTATAAAAAGTGTACTAATTTTTAAAACTTGAGACGCATATGCAATTTCTTTGCATATGTCATGGTTAAAAAACTTAAAAATAAACACAATTTTTAAAAAAATCGATAAGCGAGTCTAAGTATATTTCTGTTAAACAGTATATGCATTACATAAAATAGACACAATATTTTTCCTTACAAAAATATAAAACAAATAGAAAAGACTGCTAATGTATTTTACATATAGATCTAGAGTGACGAATACTTATTTAGTCTATTTTTCGATAAATGTGTGCTTTAAATTCTAAACTATGACATATGTAAAATACCGCCAATGAAAAAACAAAATCGTATATGCCATGGTTCGAAGTTTTTAAAATTGGATATAAACTTCTAAATTTATGTCAATTTCAGACAATATCTTTGTTATAACTGGAATTACAATGGTCAAAATGTCTAAATATGATTATCGAAAATTTTTGGCTTATCTTTAATAATAGAAGATTCAAAGGGGCTTCCGAGCAATAAAACAAAAACTATATTGCTCGAGAAAAACTAAATGGATTAGGAAGCGATTTAGACTAGAAATGCAGAATAAAATGGGATTAGTATTTCGTTCTCAATAGTGCTTTTACAAGAATAAGAACAAAGCATTGCTAAGTGTTTAAGTGTAGAGCTATTTGCGGATGGAAAAAGTTGGTTTGCTATTTGCTCTCGTCTTTGTTTTATATTCCGAATCCGTATTTAACGTTGTCATATACTCCGCTTGATTCGCCATGAATGATTTTTAATTCGGAGGTTACGACCGTTACGTTTAGGCGCCTTAAATCATCGGTTTGAACGAGTCTTTGGCCTTGGCGAGATTAAATGATATATTCGCAATTATTTCCCTTTGACCATAAACTCACCCCGTCGTGCCTTTTAGCTCAGCTCGTCACCTTTTCCTTGTCTTTAACTTCTCCGGCCTTGATTTTCACCCCCCCCACACCCCCCATCATAACCATCAAACAATATGGTCATATACATGGTGAATTATTAAATTTATGACAATTTCTTTTGTTTTAGTTTTACATTAAAGTAATTTTTGTATTGGTTTAAGGGGAAAACACATAAACAAGAACAAATAATAATTACTCGTTTTAGATTTTCAATACAAATTTGATTAGATTTTTGGCTAAAAACACTCAACTTTAAAAATATTTTTTTTCTTTTTATTAAAACCATCATTTAATATGTAAATTAAAAACAATACAAATAAAAAAGAAAAAAACAAGAATACATGGCCATTTTCATCTTTCCGTCGACTTCAAGTTTGTTTTTCTTTCTAGTTTTTTTTAAGGGAGGATTACTAAACTAACTTTCAAATGTGTTTTTATTAATCAAACAATTTCTAACTTACTAGAATAACCTAGAGTACCGATTTTGCTCTTTTGGCATTTGTTGACAAAAACGTTATTACAATATTGTCATTACTATTTTTAATCCACATCAGCGCGTTCAGATAAACAAGTCTACCGTTCTTTGACGGTAGATATAATTATTGTTGGTAGACTTATTTTTCGGCCGGTAGATTTATTTTTTGGCCGGTAGACTTATTTTGGGCCAATAGATTTGTTTGATGGACGGTAGACTTATTTCGGTAGACATATTTTTACGAGGTGGCAAATATGTTTTTGGGCGGTAGATTTATTAATTTTTTGGTAATTTATTTTTAATGATAGCAGATTTGTTAAGGGTTGGTAGATTTAACGAGCGATCGGTTGACTTTTTTGTAGACATTTGACCAAATTGGTAGATTTATTTCCTTTGATGGTAGATTAATCTTCTCTACGGTAAACTTCTTTGTAATGGCAGCAGACTTATCATCAGATGGTTTGTTTTTTGGTGACGGTAGATTTATTGTAATGACGGTAGACTAATATTGTCGTGGTAGACTCATTCTTAACACGGTATATTTATTTTTCATCACGGTAGATTTAATATAGGTAAAAACAAGGGTCTTAGATTTGTAATGACAATAGATTTATTTTACGACACGGAAAATTTATATAAAATCGGTAGGTTTATATAAACTTTTGGGATACACGAAATTGGTAGACTTATCTTAAGTTGGTAGATTTATATGAAGTTGGTAGATTTATCTGAATTTGGTAGATTTATCTGACATTGATCGTTTTTATTGACGGTAGACTTATTAAAAGTGGAGATTATCAAATGGCTATTTTGCCCACCAAAAAACTTCACATTTGCAAACAAAACTAGGCACCCATCGACCTTCATCTAGGGTTATCGCACATTGTATGAAACAAGTCTACCATATCGTATGAAACAAGTCTACCATAACGTATGAAACAAGTCTATCATATCGTATGCAACAAGTCTACCATATCGTATGAAACAAGTCTACCATATCGTGTGAAACAAGTCTACCATATCGTGTGAAGAGTACTAAGAAGTGATCAACTTTGGTTATGTTTATGTGTTTGGTGATGTAGACTTCATGAATATGTGTTCGGTTTTGTTACATTTATTGTGTTATTGGTTAAGGTTACATGAAGACTTATTTACGTTTTGTTAGACTGCGTGTGTTTGGTGATGTATTGTTTACGTTTGAAAGTATTTAATGTTATGTATGGAGTATGTTTGACTTTCGTATTGTGATAATAAACACCACATAGAATTAAAACATACAAAACTATCAAGTTATCAAAACAAACTCTTAGAACACACATTTAAAGTAGTACATAATTAGATCACATAAAGTAGCACATACATCTAAACCAGTACATAATTAGATCACAAAATACTGAGAAGATCATATAAATTCTTAAATATAAGAAAGACTTGTAGTCATCTCTTCTACTTAAAAAGATATGAAATTGCTACAAACACAAAGAGAAACGCAAGAAGCACATAGCCTTCACCTCTGTTGGCAAACAACTCCTTGAGCCTACCAATCTCTACTTCAATCCCGGCTAAGAGCTCCTTCATTTGCAGAATATCATCAATGTTGGTCTCCATCGTCACAAGCATTCCCTCCAAACGAGGATTATACTGACTTGCAAGCTCAAGTCTGTTAACGCTGAGCATCCTTTCGATGTGCTCTTCAAATTATATTCTTACGATGGTTAGTTCCTCAGTAATAGCATCATCCCACGATTTCCATATGTGTTCTCCACCATCCTACACATAAAACTTCACATTAATGCATCAATTTTATCACACTAATACAAACTACTCACTCAACATCAACAACTAACCAATTTAGATCTTACCTCACTCAACAGGTCTGGGCAAGTGTAAGACACAAGTCTACCATATCGTATGACAAAAGTCTACCATATTGTATGACACAAGTCTACCATATCGTTATGAGACAAGTCTACCAAATCGTATCAAACAAGTCTACCATTTCTTATTTTTGTATTTAACAAATATCAAGTATACGACAACATTTTAAACAAGTTTACCATAACAATACCATTTCGTATTCAACAAGTCTACCATAACTTTATAAATAAGTCTACCATAACATTATAAATAAGTCTACTATACCATTTTGTATTATACTAGTCTATCATTTTCAACAAGTATACCATATCATTTTCAACCATAAAGAAGAAAAAGTCACACAACAACGTTCGTTTTAAAAGAACCAATGTTCTGAAAAAAACTGAAATGTGTTCAAAAGTTTTAGGTTTTATTAAGTCTCCAAGTAATTTCTCTAAGTTACTTTTATTAAAATAGAGACTTGCGTACCGGATCTTGTTCCTCGGAACCATCTCAGGCTTTGGATTTTGCATGTTTGGCTGCGGATTCGACCGAATCTTCCTTATCCTCGACCACAACTTCCTTCTCTTTCACCATATCAATGGCCTCGAGAATAGACAACCTCATTCCCAATCCACTTAGTTGGCCTCCAAAATTTTTGTCCATTTGTCCCACTTGGTTTGTCAACAACTGAAGGACGTTTAAGATCTGTTGATTACCGTCCACACTAGTCTTTTCCTTCTCAATTTTCTTCTCCTTTTTTCCCTCCCTTTTCGCTTCCTCTTAAACTCTTCAAGCCGGAGATCAAAATCTTCTTCTTCTGCTTTTCCCTTTTCGATTTCCTTCTCCTTCTTTTTCTTCTTCTTCTTTTCCATCTTCTTCTGCTTCTTCCTTTCCACATCACTTTGTCCCTCTTCTTCCTCTTCAATTTCTTTGTCCATCTTCTTCTTCTTCATAGGAATAGCCTCTGGAGTTTCTTTCTTCTTCCCTTTTTTCTTCATCGAGGACTTCACAGCCGCCTCAACGTTTTCCCAAACCGTCTCATCTAAGCATCCATCAAGAATATCTTGGATCATGTTATCCAACTTCTTATCAACGTCTGCCTTTGACTCTTCGTCGGGCCAAAACGGATAAATCTCCTCTCGCGGCTTCACCAATAAGTGTGTAACACTAACCTACAACTATTGGTAAACAATATTGTTAAGTCTACCACAACATAGCAGATCATAAGTTTGCCAAAACAATTAGAATATAAAAATAACTCTACCAAACGTTTCATAAGCAAGTCTACCACAACATAGCAGATCATAAATCTGCCAAAACAATTCGAATATAAAAATAACTCTACCAAACGTTTTATAAGCAAGTCTACCACGACATAGCAAATCATAAGTCTGCCAAAACAATTGAATATCATGTATCATGTCACATAGAGAAAAATCAACTTGGAGCCAATTTTACATAATCGTTTTAAAAACAAAACAAAAAAATCAAATTTTTGATAGGTAAGACATTTTTTTTTCCATTTTTGTTATTAGATTTTTTTTTTGTTGTTGTGTGTGTCTTAAGTAATATAATGAGTGTTGACAAAACAAAAGTAATATAATAAGTAATGACAACATTAAATAATATTTTGACAACGAATACTTTTTTGATAGTATTGTCTAGGCATGCGGATTTGAACTGAACCAAGGTTTCCAAATCAAACCAAACCGAGGTTTTCGGTTTCCAGTTCTGGTTCAGTAAGATTGTAAACCGCTCGACAACATTATAAAATTTATTCAGTTTTTGGTTCAAACCGAACGGTTCTTCAAGTTTTTGTTTTCTAATTTTTTCCAAACTAACATATACCAATTCCTAACGAATTATATCAAATTCTAAAAAAAAATATGTATAAGATTCTGAACCGAAGATTGAACTAACCGAATTTGTCCGAATTTAAACCAAAATACCAAAACTTTGATTGTTTTCTGTTATGAATTAGGTCGAATCGAAATAAGAAGAAAGTCAAAAAACTAGAGAGAAATGAGGCAAACACATGTTTAGGGTTTCTTTATTAATCGCGTGAAAGAATAATTACAACCCTAAAACCTTGTATTTATAAGTCCCAAAACTTGATCATAATCCCACTTAGTAAAGAAAAGCCTTATGCTCGTTACATTTCTCTTCTCGTTCAAGCTGAACCCCATAGCATACTTAACATTATTTGTCATCTAGAAACAATATTTTCAGTTTTAGAGTTCAGAAGTCGAATTACCCAAGAACCGAACTGTATTTTACTTCGGTTAGTTTCGGTATAATTTTGAAAATCTAAATTATCCGAAAAACCGAAAATTGACCCAAACCAAACCGTATTATCCAAAATCACATGCCTCGTTTTGTCGACGACAATATTGTGGCTGTTGAACTTTTTTTTACCAAAACTGGTTTAATTATTGTTAGATTAAAAGAAATTTACGATTTGCATACATATTTGAGAAAATTAAATAAAGTGAAACAAAATCAAAATTTTAAAACATTGTATATATTACATAAAGAAACCGAGAGAATACATTTTATGTAACTTATTTATTCACATTAGCACGTACATGTGTATAACATGTAACGTTAGAAACATCTCTCATTAGTTTCATAAAAAAATTTAGATCATATATCACACACATTACATTAGTATTATACATTTCAATTTCTTCAATTGAGTAATTAAGCTGCAACGGCGCCGTTTAGAGCTTCTGCTAATGGAGCATTTTCATTAGCATTATTCTTCATCATGTTACCACATCCACCGTTCTTCTCAGCCGTCACCACAAAGCACCTAGCACTGTTCTTCTCAGCCGCCACCGCAAAGCACCTAGCACTCTTTTTCTCATCCGCCACCGCAACGCACCTAGCACTATTCTTCTCAGCCGCCAGCGCAAAGCACCTAGCACTCTTCTTCTCAGCTGTCACTGCAAAGCACCCAGCACTCTTCTTCTCATCTGCCACCGCAAAGCATCTAACACTCTTATTCTCAGTCGCCACCGCAACGCAGCTAGCACTATTCTTCTCAGCCGCCACCGCAAAGCACCTAGCACTCTTCTTCTCATCCGCCAGCGCAAAGCATCTAGCACTCTTCTTCTCAGCTGTCACCGCAAAGCACCTAGCACTCTTCTTCTCATCCGCCAGGACCGCCACCGCAAAGCACCTAGCACTCTTCTTCTCAGCCGCCACCGCAAAGCACCTAGCACTCTTCTTCTCATCCGCCAGCGCAAAGCATCTAGCACTCTTCTTCTCAGCCGTCACCGCAAAGCACCTAGCACTCTTCTTCTCATCCGCCAGGACCGCCACCGCAAAGCACCTAGCACTCTTCTTCTCAGCCGCCACCGCAAAGCACCTAGCACTCTTCTTCTCATCCGCCAGGACCGCCACCGCAAAGCACCTAGCACTCTTCTTCTCAGCCGCCACCGCAAAGCACCTAGCACTATTCTTCTTAGCTGCCACCGCAAAACACCTAGCACTGTTCTTCTCAGCCGCCACCGCAAAACACCTAGCACTGTTCTTCTCAGCCGCCGCAACAATTGGAGTCGTCTCCGCGCTGGCTTTCCAAGACCTTAATTTGACCAAATGTTTCTTCCCATTTAGCAGTAGTTCCGGAGAAAACAGTGTTGAGCTTATTACCTTCGCTTATGTCATCAAAGTCTGTATCATCATCATGCTGTAAGATATGACCAAAAATCTTTTCCATATCCTTGTAGTAAGAGGAAGGGTTTAGCTGATGTGTGTGCCAAATTAGATCAATATCGTAAGTTGGAACACTAATTAGTTTGATCGACTTTTCGCGGTTTCTCTTGATCAAGTATAGAAATGCTTTGTATCTACCAACAGCTTCTTGCATAATGATGTCATTGTCTACATGGGCTCTTGAAACCTGTACCAGACATATATACCAACAAATCGATTAGAAATCTTGTAACACATAATATATGAAAAGAGTTGAAACAAATTCTAAAAAAAAATAAGTTGTAGATAAAATAAAGAATCCAAGCTTATATCACAAAATATTATATACCAACAAATCGATTAGAAATCTTGTAACACATAATATATGAAAAGAGTTGAAACAAATTCTAAAAAAAAATAAGTTGTAGATAAAATAAAGAATCCAAGCTTATATCACAAAATATTCAGAAATCCATATAAATGATGTAAAAAACTTCAAACTTGTAGTATATATAACATATGTAATTAACTTTAAATCAGTTCTTTATTGTTACCTCATAATAAAATGAACTTTGTCTCTTGACAGCTGAAACAAGATCATAGGTGGTGCATTTCTCAAGAGTTGAGATATCCTCCGGCTCTGAGATTGCCTTATCCAAATCAAGGTCATAAGGCTCCATAGGATACAATCTCTTCCATAGATTCTCAGTTTGTAATTTGCAGTTTCCATTTGCGGAAGATACAATGTCAGAGTTGTCAAGAACTCTCCCGTAGAATTGCTCACAATCAGACTTGTACCTCACCTAGATGATTAACAAAGTCATGAACTACATATATGCAACAATGTGCATTTGCATATGTGAATTAATGTATGCAAAAATATATAGATTTACCGGATTAAGCCTGTGGTAATGCCAAACCCATTCCCAGTCAAAAGGAGGGACTAATGGTCCTTCGAAGATCGGGGAAGACTCGGAATATTTGGCAAGCAAAGGAAGCCAGAAAGCATTGTATCTAAACCCAAAAAAAATCACCAAATTACTCAAATTTGAGAGTTTTGAAAAAAAACCCTAATTTAGATTCGTAAGTCTAAAAGGTTATATCTTCTAGCTGGTACAGTTAGCTCCTTAGCTTTAATTTATTTTGAAAGTGATTGTATAAAAGTTGTCTTTTCATCAATTTAAATTTGGCTCTTTAAAAAGAAAGTACATATATAGAATCTGCCGCCTATGAAATTAGCCGAATATTGATTATTAGATTCTTTGTTTTCTACCTGTAGATGGCTCTTTCGAGTATAGGACCGTCGTAGAGACACCGGTTCCGATCAACAACTCCGAGGAATTGAATTGTTGCTTGGCAGCAGCAAATAGGTCCACGCTTATCTCTATCTTCTGCGCTTCAAGCCACTCCAATTGTTGCACCATTTCTTTCTCCATTCCTTACAATTTTGAAAATTTCACCTGAAAAAGAATGAACAAGAAGAATCCAAACTATAACTTCGTGGAGATCAATGAGCAAAGATTGCCGATGATTTTATGAGATTTTTTACCCTAAAAACAGAAAACCCCAAACTTTTCTCTGATGAATAAGCTGATTCGAGTTTGAGTGAGGAGAGGCTTCAAATGCTGCTATTTATACCAGTTTCTACTTTCTTCTGCACGAAATCACAAAGAGACGTTACTTTCTTCTGTTTGCCACTTGTCCTATCATTAGCCAACTCTACACGACGGTTTTTTGGTTCTCATTGGTACTTACTTTTTTTTTCATTTCTTACTTATACTCCAAAACATGGATACTAGCGAGACCAATCACTTAACACTGCAAGAAAACGGCTTTGAACGTCACTTTTTCCAAGGTTGACATCAGATAAAAACATACACTAAAAACAATGCTTCAGTTACAAAACCGACAAGTTGACGTCACTTAAAACGCAGGCATTTAAAACAAAGCATCAGTTACGAAATGCTTGTTTTGCTTCATTTAAAAAATGTGAGTTAAATTAAACGTCAAGACAAAAAATAAATAAATAGATAAACGTCAAATACTAGCGGTTCTTACGTTTTTCGGCTCGACGATCTACAGAAGCATTGTTTTAAGGCCCATAATTTAAGAACCAACAAAAAAAAATTAAGGCCCATAATTAATATATAATAATTCGAACAAATGACGTGCTAAGGCCACGGCCCACTAGACAATCTAAGCCCCAATCTCATGCTTGACTTGTTTGGGTCCGGGACCGATACAATAATATCTGTTTTTTTAATTAAATGTAAAATTTATATTCGAACCAAAAAACAATCTTTCAGCATTTTGTTTCCATTACCGACAAAAAATAGCTCCTGAAAAAATTTGATAGCTAAGATTAGCTGGGCATTGGGTCTTCAAATGGGTTGTGTGGCAAACCGCACAATTAGAGCGTCGTCGAATGATCGATCTTCAGTTTTGCGGATGATGCTTATGCGACATGTTAAGTCTGGTGTTTGGACAGTTGGGTCACTGTTCAACACAAGACACTGGAATTAAGGCGCGAGGTTGAAATAGAAACTTGTGTGACGTGGTGGAAGATCATTGGAACTATAGACTCAAGTCGTATCTGAACAGAGAATCTCAATATCGAAGAAACGAAGATTTGGAGATATCTTCAAGATTAGAAACAAGATATTCTCAACGAGTGAAGTTGGAGAATATTTATAGCGGAGGAGCCGCTAGGTTTTTTGCTCATCGAAAAATAGAGGCATTTGGCAAGAACTAGCTGTCGAGGTTTTTGGTGAGTGAACAAAGAAAGATTGCACAGCTGTCGATGTGTAGGTAAAGATTGGATAGATTAGGAATTGGTCAGTGACGAACCAGTGTGTTGGTGTCGTGTAAACCTGATTAAACAACTTATAAGAAATTTGTTTAAGCGATTTCTAATAAAGCAAATAGAGTATTTGCAGAATACCATGTGCCTAACGATACGTGTTCTAGGTTTTACACGACACAATAATATCAAGTCGAATAGAATAAAAACCCGCCCTAACATCTTTTCCGCACTTCGATATTACTCTCTGGCTTTTTTTTTTTTGGCCTTTTCTTTTCTCAAAGAAAAATTATGTATTTGTTTTTCTTTTCGAAATTTTCCATAAAGATTCGAAGCACCGCCACTTGTGACCGAACACATGCAAAACACACAAATAGACGTGTGGGCCAAGCTCCATAAGGGCATCTCCAATAGCTCTCCTCATTTTGAGGGGAGCAAATCCTCAAAATGAGGATTTGAGGGTGGCTTACTCCAACAATGAATCCTCAACAAAAATCCTTAAGATTTTATTAATTTGCAATATAGTCCTTCATATTTATAAAAGTTACTAATAATGATAAAATTTCGTAAATAAATATGAAACATACATTTAATATATTATACAACACACAATATTACATAATAAAGTTACATGATAATATAAATTACATATATAATAATAAAACACACATGTGATCAATCAACGAATAAAATTTTACAAAGTTACTATAAAATACCAACTTAATAATCATTATTTCCGTAATACTCCCAAATGTGATCAATCAACGCATTTCGAAGTGATAAATGAACATCCTTATTTTTTATTTGTAGATTACGAGCTAAAAATTGTTGAAATCGAGTATTTTCATTTACTGGAATTTCAACAGTTACCTCTGGCGTTGATCTTGCATTTCTAGTCGGTGCGTTGATATCACATTCATCCTCGATTATCATATTATGCATTATAATGCACGCTGTCATTATATCATGCAGGTCTTCTTTTTTACAGTAACGTGCTGATCCTACTACGATAGCAAACTTAGATTGTAGAACTCCAAAGGCACGATCAACATCTTTTCGACATGCTTCTTGTCTTGCTGCAAACACTTTTTTCTTTGGACCTTGGGGATCTCTTGTAGTTTGAATTATGAGTTGTAGCAATTACGTCTCCAAAATCAGACTAAAAAATTAGCCTTAAAAGAACGAGAACAAGATGATAAGATATTACTAACAAATTTAGATTATCTCGATGATAATACATGTGAGTTTATGCAATCTGAGAAAGTGAGAATCATACAAAAAGAACTCAAGAGCAGCAACAACAACCTCCATTTGCTCCGAATATTTATGGACAATATTTCGGTGATCTTGGAGGTTCAGGATCCGGTTTACCCGAATACTAGTATTTTGGTACCACTTGTAATATATGTAATATTTATGTGTTCATGTAATTTGTCTTTAATTTGCTTTAATTTGTGTTAAGTTTGTTTAATGTATTTTTATTTTGTTTGAACTTTTTATTTTTAATGTATTTTTCTTTTGTTTTTAATGTTATGTAATATTTTTCCTATTTTTTTTTTTGTGTACTTAAGTTATTCTAAATTAAGTTTAGTATAATTATTTGTGAAAAACATAATTATAGGGACCAATAAAAAATAAAAATAGTTTTGAGGTTTTGAATAGTAAAACCTCAAATTTGAGGTTTCACTATTCAAAATCTCAATTTGAGGATTTGATGGCTTGTTGGATTACCTCTGGGTTACAAAAAAAAAAAAAAGTTTTCGATAATTAATATGAACACTTATCTTAGATGAATGAGATTGGATATCGGATTAATTAAGATTAGTAGGATAATGGTTTCGGGAGCATATCCTCGTTCACAGCCTGTAGTTGGATAAAATAGTATAATACTGTTATTATACAGTGTTATTACAAAATATGAAAATTCATGTATAAAAAATGATATGATACATTTTGTCGTGTTGATGAGTGTGTGCGAGACAAAGAAAGAGAGAAAGAAAAAGACATTATATGTGTATTTTGGAAACATGTAAGATATATCTAAAATGAGATTAGTCAGATGAATGGACATTCGATTCGATCCATATTTGAGAAATGTGAAGTAATGTATATGTTATTCTCTAACGTGAGTTTTGAACTCTTAAAACGTTATTATACTTCTTTTATTGTTTGAAATGTAGGAGTTTTTAAAGGATTTAACAGATCTATTATATGTAGACCGAATTTGGTAATTGATTTGAGTCGTTATCAACTATAAACATTAGATGTCCAAATGTATGAAGTTTCGGCGGATATGACTTGACGCCCATAACTTCAACGAGGTTTAGTAGTTTTATGGTGTGTTTCATCTACAGTGGATGGTATGTCTTGATATACTAAATTATTACTAAAAATGTTTTTGAAAAAATACTAATTTTATTATTGTCGAACTCCTTTCTAACTATATAAATAATAATATAAAATACTTTGCGAAACGTGGCTAATCCACTAGTTTTCAGATTAATACTCAATTCCACCAAATTTTGTTTCTCTAATTATTCATTTATTTGAACATTTAATCTGTTCTAAAAAAACAATTAATGTCACCACTAAGTTTTCTATAATTAATATGAAAACTTATCTTAGATGAATGAGATTGGTAGTCGGATTAATTAAGATTAGTAGGATAATGGTTTCGGGAGCATATCCTCGTTCACAGCCTGCAGTTGGATAAAATAGTTTGATTTCGAGTGGTTTAGAATAATAGTATATATAGAAAAAAAAATATTAAAAACTACCAAAACATTATAATGAAATCAAATATCAGATTAGAAGGAAATCAAATATTAGATTTTGAATTTAATCTAAAATTCTAATAGTCAATCATGATTAAAAAATGTTTTCGATAACCATGATAAACTGTTCATGTTTTCTAGAAACAGATTAGTCATGGAGTAGATAAATAGAAAACATAAATAGTATTTATTCTGTTTATAAGAAAATTATCATGTAAGTTTCCTATTTTTTGTTAATTATTATGGATATATTTCGTTTCCCGAGAAAAAAAAAAACCAATTGAAAATTGCAGAGAAGAAGAGAGAAGGAGGAAGCAAAGGGAAGTGGCGTGTTCTTCTCTCCAAATATTCAGCCGCCACTTCTTCTTCTCTTCTTCTCCTCAATCTCAGTCTTATACATATATATATTCATAGATAATTAGTCTCATTTGATCGATTTAGAATCGGATCGATTTTAGAAGTTTTTTTGGATGGTGACGAAGGGAATGCGTGTTGGGAAATACGAGCTCGGGAGGACGCTTGGAGAAGGTAACTCTGCAAAAGTCAGATTCGCTAGAGATACTGTTTCCGGCCAATCTTTCGCCGTCAAAATCATCGACAAGTCTCGTATCTCTCGTCTCAACGTCTCCTTTCAGGTTCGATTTCTCGATTTGATTCGCTTTCTTCATTGATAGAATTTGATTTAACGGACTCTCTTACACACTCTTCTGTTTTTTTTTGAGATTTTTTACAGATTAAGAGAGAGATCCGAACACTGAAAGTGTTAAAGCATCCAAACATTGTCAGATTACATGAGGTAATTAACCTTGGATTCTTGTTAATCTGTGTTAATTATGGCATTAATGATTTGATTAAGGAAATCCGATTCTATTATTTGGGTATACTTTTGTCAAAACAATTAGAATGTTTTGTGGACGATTAAACATTTTTTTGTTTGCTTGCGCACAAGGATCTTAAAAGTCATTTTGATTAGTTGATTTTGTTTATCCTAATTTTTTAATTCGTAAACACGTAATCTCCCTTTACCTGTTGCTAAAAAGCCACGCTTAACGTATAAACTAATTTCTTCTACTTTTTAAATATATTTTGTTTTTTCTCTCCTGAGTTTTGGTAATTACATAATTGGCTGACGCTAGATTTGATGACCCTGACCAATTCAATTATGAGGTCGGTCCCAAAAATTGACCATTTGATTTTGGCAATCATCACAAATTGCCTCGCATTTGGATTAAATATCAGTCTTAATAAAAACCCCCCCAAAAAAAAAAAAAAGGTCCAGTCTTGTCATGTAGACCTCATTAGAACTGATTAATCCTTGTCAACTACGTAAACACAGTAAAACTCGTTTTCAACACATTATTACACGAACCCCACTTTTGTCAATACTTTGTAAGTATATGAGAATTTGCAGGTACGATTATTGTTGAAAACTTTATTCTCTCCTATCTAGTTTAAAACAGCTTTGGTAACTTTCAAAAATTGTATCATTCGTCGTAAAAATGGTTTTTTTTATTGAATAAAATTTTACATTCATTCAAAAAAAAATAAAAAAAAAATAAATAATTATCGTTCGTCTAGATTGAAGATTACTTTTCTCGTACGTAACCAAATAAATAGTTGGTTTTTGAATGTTGAATTTACAAAGACTTGGTCCACGTTTTTGCTTCCTAATAATTTAGATGACTTTTGTTCATCCTAATTAGGATATCCAAGAGTTTTTTTTTTTTTTTTAATCCTTACATAGATTTCAATGTCTTTGATATACCAATTATAAATTGTCCACTTGCAGGTCTTGGCTAGCAAAACCAAAATTTACATGGTCCTTGAATGTGTCACTGGAGGAGACTTATTTGACAGCA
This sequence comes from Eutrema heterophyllum, assembly GCA_002933915.1. Taxonomy (NCBI): domain Eukaryota; kingdom Viridiplantae; phylum Streptophyta; class Magnoliopsida; order Brassicales; family Brassicaceae; genus Eutrema; species Eutrema heterophyllum. The sequence continues at coordinate 63,999 of PKMM01011780.1, forward strand.
TTGTAAGATTCATGTTTGCTCCACGAACAGTTTTGTTAGTTAGCCAAAAGGTTTGTAATATTTTCTAGTCTAAAAATATGCTCTCATGTGTCCATGTCTCAGGTCTCCAAAGGAAAGCTTTCGGAAACAGAAGGAAGAAAAATGTTTCAGCAGTTGATTGATGGAATCAGCTACTGTCATAACAAGGGCGTTTTCCACAGAGATCTCAAGGTATATGTCTACAAGTTTTCTTGACTCATCAAACTGTTGTATTGGCCACATGTTCTCATATCAAAGTTTCACTTGCTGCAGCTAGAGAATGTTCTTCTTGATGCAAGGGGGCACATTAAGATCACTGATTTTGGCCTTAGTGCTCTGCCTCAGCATTGTAGGGTATTTGCCAATATCCTAAACCTATATACATCAGCATAATAGAAATCTATGAGTCCAACAATTTTTTTTCGGGTTTGACATATTAGGAAGATGGGTTGCTACATACATCCTGTGGTAGTCCTAACTACGTCGCGCCTGAGGTTCTAGCTAATAAGGGCTATGATGGTGCAGCATCAGATATATGGTCGTGTGGAGTAATCTTGTATGTTATTCTTACTGGATGTCTCCCTTTTGATGATACAAACCTCGCGGTTCTTTGCCGGAAGGTACTGTTTCTTTGTTGTTTTTCTCTGTTTTCGATATACTTTAGTTTATGCTTGAAGAAACAAACTCAAAGATATCATATTTTTTCAGATAGTCAAAGGGGATCCTCCAATACCTAGATGGATATCACCAGGTGCTAAAACCATGATCAAGAGAATGCTTGATCCAAATCCAGTCACGAGGATGACAATCGCAGGTATTAAGGCCAATGACTGGTTCAAACACGAGTACATTCCTTCCAATTGCGATGATGAAGATGATGCATCCTCAATTCAAGAAGATGTAAGAATATATGTTGCCTCTCATCATGTTGTTTCCTATGCATTGCCTTGCTCAAAGTAATGTATTTTTTTCGGTTTTTTATAATGAAGGGATCTGAAGAAGAGAAGAGCCCTGATTCTCCAACCGTCATCAACGCCTTTCAGTTGATAGGAATGTCATCGTTTCTCGACCTCTCTGGTTTGTTTGAGACAGAGGTAACGGTAAATTCTTGTCCTCGTTTACTCTGTTTCAAGATTGTTCTTTGCTCAAAATCAAACGTGTTATTTTTTTTTTTACTTTGTTCAGAAAGTATCAGAGAGGCAGATAAGATTCACGTCAAATAGGTTAGCCATAGATGTGCTGGAGAAAATCAAAACAATCCTTATGGAGATGGGTTTCTGCGTACAGAAGAAACACACAATGGTGAGATCTCTTTTGCACTCTTCTTACTCTTGTCTGCTACTTGATATGTTGCAAGTAGTTTTAGTGGTTTCTAAAGCTGAGAACTGATGTTGTTGCTTCAGTTAAAAGCAATCAAAGAAGAAAGCATTCGAACAGGGCGAGGCGGTTTATCAGTAACGGCTGAGGTTTTCGAGATAATTCCGTCGCTGAATGTGGTTGCACTAAGAAAATCACATGGCGATTCCTCTCTATATAAACAGGTAAGGTAATATATGTCTTGTATTTGGTCTCTGTGTCACTGTGTATCTTTCCTCAGTCTTAACCCAAAATGGCTTATTGTTTTTGGGTTGGTGCAGTTGTGTGAGAGATTATTAAACGAATTGGGCACATCATCGCAAGTACAAAAGCTTTTAAATTAGCCAGCAGCAGAAAAGAAAAAAAATGTCGACTATATTCGAAATTCGAATCTGGGATGCTTAAAAGGGTTTATGTAAATAATAATAAAAATGTAGATTTCTTTGTATAAATTTGGTACATTAGCCAAAGCCCAAAAGTCCTATTCTTTTTATGTCAAATTATTTATATTGGGGCTGTTTGGTGTTAGACTTTGATGATTTTTAAAGTATTTAACAGTTTTTAAAGTTATTTTTCAGCCAAACATATTTTTTTATTTTTTTTTAAGTCTATTCTACAACCAAACTTTATTCTTTTTTTTCTAGACTTTTCTCTAGAAAACTAAATGAAATAAATAAATTTACTTTTTTTTTTTTCTTCCCAAAAATTATTCAAAACTCTTTATAGATTTATATGTAATTTATCACTAATAAATTTTAATTGATTAAGACTTATCCTTTTTTCTTGTTATTTTGAGATCTATTTTTTATTTTTTTCAAAGTTTCACTTAATATTTATAAATTGAAAAAATATTATATTTCAATAAAAAAAAAAATCTACAAGTTTAAAAGTAACAGCCACAGTTTAAAAGCATAAATTTCTACAGCCAAAAGCCTACAGTAAAATCTCACAGTCAAAAGTCCTTACTAAGCAACCCCATTGTCTCTAGATTTGTACATAAGCATTTAATAGATAAATTAAGCATATGCTCTATTAGAGCATGTACAATGGTGAACCCAATGGAAGTTCTTATGTATTGTTTATTAATATTTTGTAATTAAAAAAAAAGTTAAGAACCTCATCATTTTTTGTCTCTCCAATGGTGAACCTCGTTAGGGGGTTCTTAGGGATTCAAAAAAAAAAAATATATTTTTATATAATTAAATTTGTTATAAATTTTAAACATACTATATTTTACTAAACCAAAATTATATTGCATTTGATAAAATTTTAAACATACAACATATAGTTATTGAAATAAAAATACATTTAGTTGTAATCTTGCGGGTTGCCAAATTTGTGCCATATATGTTCCACCAAATCAGCTTTTAATTGTTGGTGTATTTTTCTATCTCGAACTTGATTTCTAATGCCGATCATGTTGGTGAGATTTGTAGGCATCTCTATAGAATACGTCATATCCACCCGTGAAGTTTTGCATCCTTCTCCTTGTTGGAATTCGGATATATCATATTGTGTGTATTGATCTCGTTTGTTTTCCACTATCATATTATGTAATATGATACATGCTCTCATAATCTTTCTTATTTTTACTTTATCCCAAATAAGAGCTGGATTTTTGACAATGGCAAACCGTGCTTGCAAGACTCCAAAAGCACGCTCAACATCTTTACGAACAGCTTCTTGATATGTTGCAAACAATGATGCTTTCGGACCTTGAGGAATTGGAATAGATTGTATAAATGTTGCCCATTTAGGATAAATTCCGTCGGTAAGATAGTACGCCAAATGGTACTCGTGTCCGTTTACAAAGTAGTGCACTTTTGGAGCTTTACCTTGTAATATGTCATCAAAAACTGGTGAACGATCAAGAACATTGATATCGTTTAAGGTACCTGGAGGTCTAAAAAACGCATGCCAAATCCAAAGATCATGTGACGCCACAGCCTCTAAAACGATTGTTGGTTTTCCTGATCCACGTGTATATTGCCCTTTCCAAGCGGTTGGGCAATTTTTCCACTCCCAATGCATACAATCAATGCTTCCTATCATCCCGGGAAATCCGCGTTCCTCTCCAATATCGAGTAGTCGTTGAAGATCTTCTGCTGTGGGTCTTCTCAGGTACTCATCTCCGAACAAACATATTATACCTTCTACGAAATTTTCCAAGCATGAAAGTGCAGTAGTTGCACCGAGCCGGAGATATTCGTCAACCGCCTCACCCGCACAACCATATGCCATCATACGAATTGTTGCTGTACACTTTTGTAGTCCAGAGAGACCGAACCTTCCAGTAGCATCTCTTTTATGTTGAAAGAACGGAACTTCATTGGATAGTCGTTCAACAATATGCATGAACAAGGGCTTATTCATTCTAAAACGGCGCCGAAATATAGATGGAGGGTATGTTGCATCTTCACTAAAATAATCGTTCCATAAGCGGTTGTGGCCTTCTTCTCGGTGTCTTTCAATATAGGCCCGTTTCTTCTTTTGCTTTGTTGCAGGTCCATCTAACATGGCATCAAACATATGGTCGTATTTTGCATCCAAAACTTCATCAAAACTTTCTTCAAGCGATTCATCGAAAAAATTGGCCGAAAAAGATGCCATTTTTGTGTGTATTTGTGAACCTTTGTTTTTTTTTTTTTGTCTTTGTTTTCTAGAACAAGACAAGCAACAAAAACAGTAAGAGAAGAAGTAAGACAAAAAGGAAGAGAAGTAGCAAGAGAATTGGTGTGTTTTAGGTATGTTTTTTGTATGGAGCTTTATAGAGGAAGATAAAAAGAGGTGAATTGATGTGTTTTAGGTATGTTTTTTTTATGGAGCTTTATAGAGGAAGATAAAAAGAGGTGAATTGATGTGTTTTAGGTATGTTTTGTGCTTTGGTTTCGGCAGTTTTATAGATGCATCGTTGAACAATCCTTGAACAAATATGTGGCTTGAAATAGAAGAAAACATTTGTGCTATACAATTCACGAACACATAAGTACAAAGAAGACATCATAACACGAGAAAGCTAACTAAACTTGTCTCCTTCCTATGCAGTCCCTTGTTTTTTAGTCGATAAAGTCCCTCCGAGTGTCCTACACAATAATGACAACTGCATAAGAAGGTGTAATTATCCGGCTCATACACAGACACCAAGTAATAATGACAAATGTTTTACCTTGTAAATGGTAAACTTCTCTCACGGGTTTGAATACCAAACTTCTCTCACGGGTAAGAGTCATTGTCCTGCAAAATAATGACAAAGGCATGAGACACAAAACTACAAGTTCATACATAAAACACATTTTATTTCATACAAAAACACAAACTAGTTCATACATAAAACACATTTTATTTCATACAAAAACACATCAAGCTTAAGACATAGTTCATAGTTCTTCCAAATACAAAAGGGACTAAAGCTTAAGACAACATCTCTGTAATTAGCTTCTTTTTGAGAGCCATTTCTATCTCAGAAAGTGGCTCTCGATTTGCAAGAAGACTTTCAAGCAATTTGTTCTTCGATAGCTTCTCTCTCAGTTCCAAATCCTTCCTCTTGATCTCCCACATGCTCTCGAACTCCTTCAGTGCATTTCCGTCTTCGTTCCCACTGCTTGTCTTGCCCGCACCCCTTTTAGCGTGAGCTTTTGAAGCCTTCACGCCCGGAGGACGGTCCATGGCCACATCCTCTCCTTGACTAACCGGTTCTGTGGTTGAAGGAGGACGGTCCATGGCCACTTCCTTTTCTTCGAGCGTTCACTGTCTACAGAAGAAGCAGAGCACCACTTCTGGTCATGCCGAAGCTCCCTCCATGCGTGCTCAAGGGTGAACTTCATGTTGTAGTCGTTGAAGAAGATTGCTAAAGCCGCCTTTGTGACATCGTTCTCGTTCTGCCCACTAGATTTCTCTTTCAAGGCAGCCTCGTAACATCCCACGAATTTGCAAACTTGGTCGTTCAACCTCCCCCACCTCTGCTTACAGTGAGATGCCTCTCTTTTTGGCATACCCGCGAGCTGTGGACTTGCGTTGAAGTATGCTTGGATGCGTTTCCAAAACGCACCAACTTTTTGCTCATTTGAGATGACCGGATCCTTGCTGGTGTTCAACCAAGCACTGATCAACACCACATCTTCTATGGGGCTCCACTTCCGTCTTTCTTTACGCTCCTCAGCTACACTTGGATCGCCAGTTCCTTGGCTGCTAAACAGAGGCACTTCCGAGGAGGCAAGATCTATAGTAGGGGAGAAACTCTTATGTTGACTAGCGAGAAGGTTTACAAAGCCTTCAGAGTTTGAATATGGATCCGTAGAATCCATATTCTAGGATTAGAAGTATTTTTCGGTGAGGGTTATGGTTTAAGTGTTCACGTTTAGTTGAACACTATAATAAACAGAAGGTTAGGTTTCAGATTTAACTTACAAGTGGTGATTGTGTTTATGTGTTTAAGATGGGTTACGTTTAGGTGTGACATGACAAGCATTGATCACGAAGAGCTTTAACTCTTAACCTAATCTAAAAGAACAACACATTCATCACTAAGACCTTAATGGCTTTACCTAATAAAAAGCTAACGCATTGATTACTTTCATCACTTTCCAGCTAACTTTTTATGTACACGAGATATTTATAAAACTAAGCATTGATCACAAGTATAAGATATTTATAAAACTTATAAAGCAAACAAGCATTGATCAAACTTATAAAGTAACTAACATAAGCTATCGAAAGTAACTAACATAAACTATCGACTAATTTAAAAGCATCAGAACTAACCAACGGCAAGTAGATATAAAGTGAAAACTAATAAAAACTTCATTACGAATATCCAACCATGCAAATTAAACATTGTCTTAACATATTTTCTAACTATAAAACACCATAAGGATCATTACTAAAACATAGAGTTAACCAACTACTCATTTCGGCTACTTGAACATATATGAAATGGCGGCAACAATCAAAAGAAAATAGAGCAGTAAATACCCATCACCTTGGTTTGCATTTTGCTCCTTCAGGCTTGACACTTCTCCTTGAAGAAGTCTTACCTCTTCCTTTAGTTCTCCAATCGCGGGATCAACTCCTTGAAGGCTGTCAAGCCTAAGCAGCTTCTCCCTTTGCTCTTCAAGCTCTTGCTGCACCATCGACATTTGCTCTGTCACACCCTCATCCCACCATTTCCATATATGCTCCCCATTCGCCTACATACATGTGGTAGTTTTGTCAAACATTTAAAAAAAAAAACTAAATATTGCATCAACAATAATGAGTTCAAATTAACAAACCTCTTTAAACCACTCAATGCAGATGTAGTACTTCCGGCCAGGAGTCTCTGTCCCTTCACCGCTCGACGTGAGCTGAATCTGCCGGCCACAGAAGCATTTCTGAGGAATGCCATAATTGGCATCGTCATATGCCCACCCCAAGTCAGGTTCTGGTCCTTCGGATGATGTCTCGCTGTAGCTGATCGGCATTGTCTGCACATAAAGTAACCAGCTTCAACTAGACTAAGTCATTCACACTAAAATTCGATAAAAAGTATCAATCGCAACAACAATGTAAAGGATGCCGATATTCAAACACACGAAAAGCTGACGACAATCAAAGCAAAGAACAATCGCAACAAGTATTTCAAACCCAAAAAACTTGAAACCAGATTCACGAAATTCCTAAATCCGATTTGGGGATGAAATAATATATGGAAGAGTAAACCCTTAAAGCGTGTAGCTATGGAATCACACAGACACTCAAATCGACAAGAAAAACCCTAATTCGAATCACACAAACACGATCCCCAATTTTCCCCAATTCTGTAAACCCTAATTTTGAAATCCGAAGAACCAAATTTAAGCAAAACAACAACGAACCATGCATGATTCCATACCTTGTCAAAGCGAAACGACCGAGCTGTGGCGATTTCCTCTAAGAACTCTCCGATTGCTTGTGATCGATTATCGTCGGAGAAATCGTCGCAGAGAACGAAGAGAAGAGGAAGATATGTTGTTTGTGAAGAGAGAGAGTGTCGAGAGAACATAATTTTTGCCCCAAAAAAAAAACAATAAAAATCCAATGACAAGGCGACACGTGACGGAGAAGACTCATTAAGAGACGGTTCTATGGGCTCTTTCCTAAGAGCCGATTCGTTACTGTTTTGGCTTTTTCATTTTTTTAAATCCAAAAAACCTCATGAACCCCCCCCCTAAGAACCCCAGTGAACTCCCCATTGGACATGGCCTTAGAATTATGTTTTGTCCCACATCGAGATTTTGAGAAATTTATGGATAATATATAGGGAGTATGTGGCAATTGTCTATTCTTGGACTAACTTTTGGACGTGAGTTACTAACTAGGTGATTACCCATATCCGGTGTGGGGTAAAGGTTGGTTCTAAATTTTTTTTATTAGAATATACAAATGTTATGTATATGAATATAACTACAAAAATATTAGCTCATATTTACAACTGCAAACTGTGTGATGATTACGTAATTATAAATAATAGCTACAATTGCATGTGTGTTATAACGCAATTACAAATATACATGTTGATTATAGAGTTTTATAATTGATTTTATTTTTGAACAAGTTAAAAAAAATGATAAAGATAAAAAATTTATAATATATTAATATTTTGAGCAAACTATTTAAAAAAAAAATCTTTAACCTTTTTACCATATTAAACTATCTATAATATTTGAACTTTTTGATATAAATACTTTTAACATTTTATTAAGTTTAAATATTATAATATTTATCTTTTTCGGTTTAATTATACAACTCAATCAAAAAAAAATATTAAACCAAAGAAAAATTTTTAAGTTAGAAAATGTGATTAAGTGCGGTTTCCTAATCTTATGGTTTTTTTTTTTTCTTTTCATTTTGGTCTTTTTATAATAGGTTTCTGAACCATCATACATTTTTATTTACGATGTGGAACTTTCAAGGCACACATATTTCTTCCCCATTTAAGTATTTTATGTTCGTTTTTAAAAATTTGAATTATAACATGTATGAAAAAATGCAGATTTTTATTACATGGATGATGTGATGATTTAGTTTTTTTTACAAATATGAGAGAAAGAATATAATGTTTAAAGAAATAATTAATATGATATATTAAATTTTCAATAAATATTTTGGTAGGAAATGGAAGATATAAAATATATTTATAAATTAAATGTTGAATACTAAATAATTAATTGGTATAAATTATTTTCTAACCAAATTAATGTGAGTGACATAAATTGTATATAGTCTAAAAATTTGTGGACAATATATACGTGTGGTAATTATCCACTTTTGAACTAGCTTTTAGATTTAGATGTGAGTTAGGGTCATACTTACTAATATGCTCTTTGGCTCTTTGCTATATTGCTGAATAAGATAGGTATCATTTTGGATTGGCATTCGGAGGATGAATTACAGAGATATTGAGATCTTCAAAGGAAAAAAATGGTTTTGTTCAATTACGAGTAATTAAATTGGTTTTAATTACAATGTGACGTTAATTACTTCAAAGGGGTGTTTGCAAATTAGAGATTTCTAGTTCTATATGAAGATTAAAGATGATCTCTATACTAATTGTAATAAATATCAATAAGTGAGTGGAATGATTTAAAATTAAATTTAATTGGTTAGAGATTGTGTGTCCTTTTAGAGACAGGGTGGTATGAATGTAACACAATGTGGACGACATTTTCAATTTTTTCTTTCATCAAACGGCTATATCTAAAACATATGGTGGAGCTTCGCTGTCAAATCTTGTTTTAAATTTATTTATTAAAATTAAAATCTTTAATTTTTTTTAATGTTTTTTCAAATAACCACAATGACAAAATAGCCCCTCACTGACTCAATTCTCGTTCTCCTTTTCCGTTCGAAGAAGCTCTGCCGCGTTTTCGTTCTCCGATCTTTTTCCCTTTTCGTATTTCTTCAAATTAGGGTTTCTCTATTCTTTTTGTTAGATGATTTTGATGCGGTGAAGCTTTTTTTGTTTTCAAGCGGGAAGGATTTCTGGGTTTGCTCTTAGGGTTCTCGCCGACTTGAGTGAGGTGAAAATTCCGGCGTTTTTTTTTTCCTTCGCCGGAATCTGAAATTCTCCGGCAGATATGGCGTCAGACCTTCCGATGAGCCCTCATTTGGAGCAGATCCATGGAGAAATCCGTGACCTTTTCCGAGCCCTCGCGTATGCTTTCTCCTAAATTTTCTCATTCGACTGTTCATTATCCAATGTGGTCACAAAAACAGTAGAATTTGCTTGATTCGTAGGAATTTAGAATTCTCCTCCCAGTAGAATACAGAGGCGTAATCGTTAAGATTATCTTTTGAGTGAGAGATTATTCAACATCTGTGTGCAGGAATGGCTTCCAGAGGTTGGATAAGATCAAGGATTCAAATAGACAAAGCAAGCAACTGGAAGAACTTGCAGAGAAGATGAGAGAGTGTAAAAGGTGTTTTTATTTTTTTTCTAGAGAGTTTTGAATAATGGTTTTTTAATCTCCACACTTGGAAGAATCTATAATCTTGTAATGTAATAATGTGTTTTACTACGTTAGGTTGGTTAAGGAGTTCGATCGTGAACTCAAAGATGGTGAAGCTCGAAATTCTCCTGACGTAAATAAGCAATTGAATGATGAGAAGCAATCTATGGTGAGTTCACTTTCTTATCAAATAGAATCTGTGTGTTTGATGAAATTTATGGAGGCTTTAATACTTTTGGAGATTCTAGCTAGTGTGATACTTCTGAAGTAATCGTTGGAATAGTTAGTGTAATGGTTTCTGTGAGCGTCACTGTGAACCTCTCGATCTCTCTCCCTCCTTTAGTTTCTTGCTTGTATTTGGTTTCTATGGCTTTTCAAAATCTGCTTGTTGATATTTCGAATGATTTATGTGACAGATTAAGGAACTCAACTCTTATGTTGCTCTAAGAAAAACGTAAGTACGTCTATCATATCACTTCCAAGAAACTGCATTGTCTGTTCCTATATTTGATTTTCTCACACCTATCCTTTTAGCAAATGTATGTAAGATATAGATTGGAATGTGTCAATACATGTCCATTTGATGTGTGACTTCAGGTACTTGAATACACTCGGCAACAAGAAAGTTGAACTTTTTGATGCGGGAGCTGGAGTCAGCGGTGAACCCACAGCTGAAGAAAACGTCCAAATGGCTTCATGTGAGTCCGTCTATATGGGTTGTGTTGAATTTCTTCTGCAACTAGAATATGAATATGCTAAAAAAAATTTTTTTTTTTTTGACATTTTGGATGCTTAAACTGTTTGCTGCTACATGTACTTGACTATGTAGGATAGTTAATCGTGCACTATGGGCTAATCAGCATTTGATGTGTTTTTGTTAATTTCTAGTGGAGGGTATTACTATAGGACTGTAACTGTTACCTCTCCACATTTTTATTGGGTTTTATGTTGGGGTGTGATGTTTCAGTAAGTTTATCGTCCAGATTGAAGTGTGTTCCAAGAATAATACAGAAGTTATCTTTAGAGAACTATCATATGGGGAAAATGTGGAACTTTTGGTTATGACTCTTGTTTTTATCGTTTATAATATACAGCAATGTCAAACCAAGAGCTTGTTGATGCTGGAATGAAAAGGATGGACGAGACGGACCAGGCTATTGAACGATCTAAACAGGCAAGTTACAGAAAGAAGTGTATTCTACTCGGGTCTTTTTGATGCTATATCTCTAGTAAAACCTGAGTGTTTTCTTTTTCAGGTTGTGCATCAGACAGTGGAAATTGGTACTCAAACCGCAGCTAATTTAAAGGGGCAGGTAAGCACCATCTCATCCTGATATTCTCATGAGGCGTGCAAATCCCAAATACGCTGACTTAGAAATTTTTTTAACAGACGGATCAAATGGGCCGCGTTGTGAACGACCTAGACACGATTCAGTTCTCTATCAAGAAAGCCTCACAGCTGGTGAAAGAGATAGGGAGACAGGTTTGTATAATCTCTCGTAGGACATGGACATGATATTCTCACACGCTGCGAAAAAGCTAAAAATGCGTCTAATTCTTTTTCTTTTTTTCTGGTGTGTCTCAGGTAGCTACCGATAAATGCATAATGATGTTCCTGTTTCTGATCGTCTGTGGTGTTATAGCCATTATCGTTGTGAAGGTAAATCACCATTGCACTCTCCTATTTATTCATATAAAGTTTTGGTTCCTTGAGCAAATTATAACTCTACATAAAACAAAAACAAAAACCTGTAGATTGTAAACCCAAACAACAAAGACATTAGAGACATCCCTGGATTAGCTCCTCCAGCGCAATCGAGAAGGCTATTGTACTTGAGGAATCGAGAGAGTAGTTCATAGGAGAATAGCTTTTGGCTGGACCGAGGAAACTCCATGGCCGAGAGGTTTTGGTGCACATAACACTCTGTTGCATGTATGCTTCTGATGGAAAGCTCATGTCATTTGAATCTGAGTTTTGATTATTGGTTTGTATAATATCATCATTCTTTTAACCGTATAACCGCTTTGTATAAGTTTTAAACCAAGTTCAATTATTATTATTTTTCAAACTAATTTGTAGTAGTCCAGTGATACCATTCTCTTGAATACTGATAGTAGTCAAACTGATATAAAAAGATGGAAAAAAGTAAATCAAATCCAGGGCCACTGCACACACTCAGAAGTCAGAAAGAACTGTTTGTATCATAAAACCAAGCGGGTCCGAGCTAATGTGTCTGGTGAAAACATTTATAACTTTTAGACCCACAAATAAATTTGCCATTTGCGTTTTTTTTTTTTTTTTTTTTTTTAAGAACTAAACATTGTTAAGTAATCCGAGGTAAATTCTATTTAAAAAAGTTTGGGTTCCAAAAGAGATAAACGACATTTTCACCTGACCAGTGAAACAACATACGGGTCTCATTCTCATCGGTACGTTGCTCAGACGGCAGTGTGGGTTCCCAGCTGAGTCCGCCCGATATGTGACAGCCGCGACGTTATCAAAGGCGCTTCCTCATCGTTAAGCTCTACTCCTCCTCTGGGGCTCTCCCCATCCGACGACCTCTTCTCCTTCCAATCCTGTTCAATTATTTGGATCAAATCATATGAAAACACATACACAATCTCTAAACTATAGTTCGTAAACCGAAAAAAAACCTAAACTGAAACCCGGATTGAATCACCCTTTTTACTCTGCAGGATAAGGAGATAGTGAATGATATGTTAAATTTATTTAACAGATTAATTGACTGTACCTTTGTGATTCGATCTGGGAGGCTGTCAGTAATTGGTTGAGTTGCTTTCACATCCTTGATTTTTATGTAATTGTACATTACAACCCCACAGAGTGCTGGGTTGAAAAGAAGATATAGTTAAACAATGCACATGGGAATTTAAGAGCTTATCCCAATCAGTAATGAAATCAAGAACCAAACCTATTGCGTATCCAATAATGTTCAGACCAGTGATTGTGGACTCAGGAAATATGACAGTGGAGAGGGCTATTAGAATCCAGTCTTTGAGAACGCCAGCAACCCGGATGGTTACTGCTCCTGTTCTTCCGATTACTAAGAATATGGAGAAGTTTAAGGCAAGTGCGCAGAGAGCGTTTGAGAAAAAGATCCAGAAGTTGAATTGGATCTGCGAGACTTCTATAGTCGGTTTCTCCAGTACATACCACGGTAAGGACAGGAAAACAAAGCTGCACCAAAATCAAGGAAAAGACTGCATGTTTAACGTGCTGTAGAGGAGATTCTTTGCATCTTAGCAAGAAATAATACATGATGTTGACAAACATGCAACCTAATACACTATAAGACGAACAAAGACCGAAAGGTCAAATAAACTCAAGCAAAGTATTAGAACTGGAGACGAGTTTCGATCTTTAGCTGATATTCATATTCCCAAATAAGAAAATTTTGAACTGTGTCAGGTTTCAGGACTGTGTACCTGCACGGAGCTATATAGTATAAGCTGGTGACTGGGTTTAATGTCAAGCCCTTTTTCTGAAGAAGAACTTGAGTTAGCACCAGCCTAAGTGCTTCAGCAAAGATGCCCATGACCTGGTAGACCGTGCCGATTATATTGAAATTAATTTCCCCATAGGAGGATACCACAACTCCAACACTGACCAGCAGCATGTTCATGAACACGTCACACCTTGCTTTGTCAGTGCCACAAACAACGGCCATGATAAATGTTGCTACCGGCACTGTCATTCCATATTCACATGTTAGAAAGCTTCGCAAACACAATCAAAGATTCATATACTAATATAGGTTTTGAGACAAAAGGAAGTTGTGTGTTTTCACATACTTAGTGCTTTGAGCATCTGTATGAAGGCAACTGAAATGTGCAAATATGCGGTATTGCCAAACCTGTAAAAGGGAGTACACTTAATACTCAAGAGACAGTTCAGACAGCAGGTATGGAAAAGCAATGGCAAATTCAGCATTTGAAATGTACTGTACTAAGACAAAGAGCATCTATAAACCTAATACGTCCCACTGTATATGGGACAAAGACTTACCAGAGGCTGGATGCAAAGAATGCGCTAATAGGTACCACACAGGTCACGTATCTGGAATCCAGGAAAATATGTTAAAAAAGAAAGAGATGATGCAAATTGCATTAGAAATGAAAGAAAAAAATATACTAAGGCTTACATTTCGAATGTCATTTTAACAGGAGAGACAACCTACATTAGAAAAGATGACACTTATTAGCTGACAATTATAAGGAGTCGGAGAATCCAAAAAAAAGGTCAAATATGCCAGATGAGAATAACCGCATAGATGAGCATGAAGCATAATCCAAACAAATGCTGTACTATGAGGTTAAAATACCTTGAATACCCGAATAAGAAGGAAGGCCACAAATCCAGAAAATCCCATATGGATCATTGTCAATGTTATAGGAAGTGGAAAATTGAAGTATTTCGGAGATAGAACCCACTGCAAATGAAATTCAAAAACAATAGAAACTAATTAAAGTCAGCCTCTAAAACAAAAAACAAAACCACAAAAAAAATGGCTATAGTCAGCAACAAAGACTACGAAAAGGTCTTCGGCTATGGTTTCATTTCATATGCATGATATTTCGAGTCACACCTCAAATTAAAGTTGGGAGATAACCCTATGACATGCAAAATTCAAGAGATACACAAACTACAAAGATCTGCTACATAAACATCAGATACGTTTCACAAAGTATAGTAGCTTCTGAAATCACCTTGTTGTACAGTATAACTCCAGAAGAGAGTAGAATGTAGATCAGTAAGTAGATATAGGTTAGTACAAGCGTCTTGTTTATCATCTTCGCCATTTTTTTTTCTCCTCTCCGCTTCTCAGAAGCAAAGCAAAAGTAGATGCAGCAGTTGTTCGATAGTCACAATACCAACATCAATACAGTTGTTCGATAGTCACAATAGCAACATCAATACAAGGGAAGTATCCCGCACGCAACAGATGCAGAGATTCCATCAACGAAATCTGAAAATCCAAAATCAAAAAGTATAAATCGCATCGCACACTTGAGAATTAACTAAGCAAAGCAGAAGGCATTGGAGTTACCCACACAAAACCCCCAAAATCCTAAATCACTAAGGAATCGAGAGATCACAATCAGATCCGAGGAGCAGGATAGGGAGAGAAGAACGGATAGTAGCAATACCTCGATATGAGAAGCCGAAAAATGCGAATCTCGGCTTGGAACAAACGCGCGAATCTAGTTTAACATTAGCGAAGGATCAGAGAGAGACGAATGGGACGAGAATTTTTTCCCGGAGACTACAAGAATTCCAATGAGAGTGAGAGAAGAAGATGATGAATGCGTAACAGCTTCGATGGCGAGTCGACGAAGAAGATTTTTTTATTTAATGGAAGGGACGTAGAAGTTTGTCAGAACTGGGAAGCTACTGTGTGCTGTGCGCATATAATGCTTTGCCTGCATTTGGGAAGAAGAGAGATTTACAACTTTAAAAAGAATAAGATTTTACCGAGTTAAAAAGGTAAAAATTGAAAGAAACGAATAACGGTGGAGATGAATCTTCCGCCCTCGTAAATCCTAAATCTAACGGCTATGATGATTGATTGATTTACCTCAGCTTAATTAATTAGTTATGAAATATTTGGGCTGAATGGGCCCATTATGTACCAAACCTATCTCAATTAAGATACTTGTCTTCTTTTCTGACGACAATTAGATACTTATTATCTAATAAGGAAAAATGGAGTGATACAATGTATAGTACTACCATAATTATAATAATACGGCTCCGTAAGCGGGATTTATAATTTAAATTTTAAAACTCGTGAAAATAAAACTAAAAACGAAAAAGTGAAATCATCCGTGAAAATAAATAAAATAAAACTCTGAACGTCAAATACGAAATCAACCAAAGAAGTCTAACAGAATAACAATTATTATTATTTTCTTTTTATTATTTGACTAGATAAGTATCCGTATATATGCAGGTTTGTAATTAAATATTTTATAACCCGTGAAAAAAAAACTAAAAACGAAAAAATAGAAAACAAACTTAGATCACCCATGAAAATATATAATACATAAATTTAGAAACGATGTTTCCGATGAAATAAATTATGGTTTATATAGAGGTGATAAATTTTTTTTTTCCTTTTAAGATTAATTTCTTTAATCTAAATGGAAAAACTAATATATTTTTTTTCATTTTTATATTAATTTTGCCTCTTAGGATAATTTTTTATTATTAGTTTTTTGTAACATTACCAATTATGAATCGGTTATTAAATTTTCTGAATTTTTAAATTTTTTTTATTAATCGATTTTATTTTTTTACAACTTTGACTTCACATGTGTCGCGATCAGGTAAGTTAACAACATTGAAACATTCAGCTTTATATAATAAGATTTCTTTTATTTTTAGGATTGTAATCTATTGTTTAATTTCCTTATTCTAAAGTAAAATATGGTTTTTCTTTCTTTTTAGCTTTGGCTTTTATTTATAATTTTTTGTTTAATTTCCTTAATCTAAACATAACTACTTTTTTTTCCTTTACTTTTTAGGATTAGAAACCAAATTTAAATTTTACTTTTATTAATGTTAATATTATGTGTTAAAATATAATTAAAAATTTATTAAACACGTGTCAAAATCTGATCGTTTGACTTGACACGTGTCACGATCAGGCGAGTTAGCAACATTGAAACATTCTTCTTTATATAATAAGATAAGTCATATATTTTTTTTTTTATATTTAACACTTTTTATTTTTTTCTCTTACTTTACTTTTTAATGTTATTAGTTTCCATTATATAAAACACATTTTTTTTTCCTTTTTTGTTATATTTATTTGGTATTTTTCTTATTTTTTTCTTACTTTACTTTTTTATTGTTATTAGTTTCTATTATATAAAACACATTTTTTTCCTTTTTTGTTATTCTTCTTTAAGAAAAAAATTAATAACTAATAATTAGAAAGTTTATATTATTATTTTGACACATGTCGCGATCTAAATTAACCGTGACAAATGTCACGATCTCGTGAATGAGAATTATCCTACGTGTCACGCTCACGTTGAGAGATCCAACTTTATATAATAAGATAGATTTCTAATTAAATTTCTCACATATTTTCAAATATTTAATTTTTCCTATTTCTATTTGAATTATGTTTATTACTATTATTTTTAATTAACTCTCACTTTTATGATAAATTTTTTTTTTTTTTTTAGTAACTTATGTTAGGAATCGGTTATAAAATTTTTTGATTTTTTTCCTTTTTATTAAACTTTAGATTTTAGGGTAAATTAACATTTTTTTCTTTTTTTTTGGTTAGTAACTTATGACTCGATTATAAAATATTCTTTTTATTGTTAGTATTATGTAGAATATAATTTTTTTTATTGTAATTATTATGTGGCAAAATCTAATTAAATTTTGTTTACATGTGTCAAAATCTGATCGTTTGATTTAATGCGTGTCGCGATCTAATGAATTAGTAACTTTGAATCATTTCGGTTTATATAGTAAGAGATTTATACATGTAGTAGTATCAGAATTTGCTAATGAGTTTTGTGAAATCATATAGATTAACGATAACGATAAACAAACAAAATTTGGTTTCTTGTCTTCCCATTCGCAAACTACATCACATAATACAGAAAAATATAGAAACATACAGTACACAGCTCTTCAAAAGTGGGACTTGAACGAAGAGTTAATGTATAGGAATAAGAACCTGATTTCCAGAAATTTACACATACAAAAAAAAAAAAAAATGAATACACAATTGATTCATCATCATGAAGCAGATGGGAATTTGATTTAGATATTTGATCAGTAAGGGTTCCTATGTGGAGTCTGTGGAGCAGAGCGAGGAGGGTTTAGAAGAGGTTGAAGTGCCTTCACCACAATGCTCATGTTTGGTCTAAAATTTGCCTCATATTGCACACAGAGTGCAGCCACCGCGGCTAGCTGATCATTTAAATAAAATCAGACTCATGAAATGTTTCGATTCGCTATTTTGGTTCTAATGTCAGCAGATAACGAGTCTCCTAAGTTATCTTTTATGCTGCAATGAAAGTTGAAATAATGAGAATAAAGCAATGTTATGGTATTAATACCTTGGCAACAGCTTTGGGAGGGTATTCTCCGAGTAGTCTTGCATCAATGCATTGCTTCACTTTGTCTTCACTTAGTTTAGGGGTTGCCTGAGACAAACAACACAGCATATTTATCATTGAGCAAACAACAGATCATTTCTAGTAAACATTTAGAGTCTCTAATGAATCTATTCGCACATATTCTCGCCTTTTCAAGCTTCTTTCGTTGTTTTGACACACTAAGTCCCAATTCTATAGGCCTAAGGAGGTTTTTTTTTTTTCATTTCAAGTTTCATTGACGTTTTGAACCTTTTTTCATTTTTAACAGACTGAATGAGTTGAGTAATTTATAAAAAAATGGTCTTCTTATAAACTTCTCTTATCAATGCAAGCAAACCAGAATCAGAAGCAGAGAAGACTGCACTAAACATTACCCATGTCACCAGACTTTGTTGTCCACGCGGTAAGGTATGATCGACTGGTTTACGACCCGTCAGGAGCTCCAGCAGAACAACACCAAAACTGTACACATCGCTCTTTGTGCTCAATGTTCCTGTCATTGCATATCTGAAATATATAAACCCAAAATGTTTAAGCTCTCGATTCGTCAGTGAGAAGAGATACATGTGGTGGGAAAACAATGTAAAGGTAAGAAAAACAATGATAAGAAAAATCCAAGTGAGTGAATTAGTGTCTCATAACATTAGAGCATGAGAACCAAACTTTTTGAATGAAGTCAAGATAATGAAATATTTAAAAGGGCATTACTCTGGAGCGTGATAGCCAAAGGTTCCTAGCACACGAGTTGAGTGAAGGCGAGCAGCCATGTCAGGGGCTTGATCAGACAGATCGAAATCAGCAACCTTGGCAACATCATCATCAAACAGAAGGACGTTGCTGGATTTGATGTCTCGGTGGATAACCTGAGGGTTCACCTTCTCATGCAAGTACTCAAGTCCTCTGGCTGCACCAACAGCGATTTTGACTCTCTGTTGCCACGTCATAACAGGACCTCGCAGTGCTCCTTTGACACCTTTTCGGCCTGCACCAAAGAGACACCACGTTTCATTAGTTTCTACCTTCTGTATCTTAGTTTCCAGATATTCAAGTATTGAGTGACTGGTCCATATCCAAGCAATGGTTTACGTTAATCACTCACCATGAAGAATATCATGAAGAGATCCGTTAGGAGCATATTCATAAGCAAGAACACGGAGAGGGCCATCAACACAATAACCCATAAGTGCAATAAAATTGTCGTGTCGCAATCTCGAAACCATTGATACCTGTTACAGTTTCTACATCAGTTCCAAAACAAAAGTAGACAGAACATTCCCAAAGGAGTGGTTTGATGTTGGACCATTTACACATAGGAGACATACGGTCTAGGTTAAGCTGGAAAAAAATCTTTTTGGCAATATTTTACGAGATAAAGGCCCATAAAAAATGCAACGATGTACTTTAAAGCATCTACCTGGGAAAGAAATTCTTGATCTGGCTGCTTACTAGAGTCAAGTTTCTTGATGGCAGCTACCTTACCGCTTTTAAGAACACCGTAAAACACTCTTCCATATGAACCCTCACCAATCAAGGCCTTTGAACCATAGTTATCGGTTATATCTCTCAATTCATCCACTGGAATGGCTGGTACAGCAACAGGCTGCATCTCAATTACTGGCTGGTTCATGGGTGGAACAGCTCTTTGATAGTGGCCTCCATTGTAACCTTTACAACATTTAAAATCCCATTAAGTAGTAGAAGCCAAAGGATGGACACTAAGAGAAACACTGGCAAGTAATGCAGTTGAAATAGGAACTGAGATACCTGCTGGGTTGTGCGCTGGCATTGGCCCGGAGTCAGCAGCTTTACGAAAATCATCACTCCCACACCAACCAAAACAGCTCATTACACTCTTCTCTCACACAAGCTAAATAAACTGCAATAGTGTGCGCAGAAGACAAAGTGTCAGCAAACAGTTAAAAAAAAAGAAGCTTTGAGTAGATTATCAAACTTATTGATAACAAAGAGATTGAACAGACACAGAACTCTCCAAACTATAGTTTCCACCAAACTGTATGCATTGTTGAACAATGACATGGAAAAACGCTATGTGTCAATGAAGAGTTTCGCAGAGTAAGATTCTAGCAGATTATGCGTCTCTCTCCTGGTTATGAAACTGTAAGTATAGAAAAGATAATATATAGGCACAATAAACACTTTTGCAAACAAGATTCGGCTATTTAAGACGAATGTGAAAAAGTAAAGACACGTACGGTTCTTAACAAAAGCTAGCAAAAAGTTTCCAAAAAGAAAAAGATTAGATGCATTTCTCTAAGATGCGTTATGAATCAGCTTATGCATTTCTTTATGCGCTTGCAAACATGTTCACACACAAATTTTGAGTAAATGGTGTTGCAGAACAAGATTTGAGATGATAGATGAAAAAATGGCAACAAGGCATATTGTTTAGATACGAAACATTATAGACGCTAATGCTTTTCTCATACTAATTACAGCAGAGAACCAAATAAAATAAAATAAAAAAAACTTCCAGAGAACTTCAAAGAATAGTCATCAGGATAAGGTTTTGAGCATTTACAAAGACAGGATAATCGAAAATCAACGAAGTTTTTGCAAAAGTAAAGTCAATATCAGAAGAAGAAACATGTTTCATGTGTCATCAGAACGGCATAAACCGATCAAAATACTAATCAGCAACAACTGAGACATTATGTTCCGTAGACCTAGAATTTTCACAAGTCAACAACTTTAACCCAGGAAACGGAATTCGAACTGCAAAAATTCGAAATCAATATTCGAGATTCCGTTTAAATCATCAAAATCGACATGAAATTCGGGAACCCTCGAAAGGAAGTTCCTTAATTAGGGTGTTTTTTTTTTTGACATTTAAGGAAAGTATCAAAAGGGAAACTCGTACAGAGGAAGAAGAAGAAGGAAGGGAAAGCATTTTACCTCTCGCTACGAGAAAAACTTGGAAAGTAGAGAGACAGAGAGAATTTCAAATTCTCTGCTTTTGATGGTTTTGCTTTTTACTCTTTTAAGAGTTTAGAGACGAAGACGATCGTCACACACTTTTAAACATCTTTGATGACCATTATTGTTGGTACTTACTTGGCAGAGTCTAACTACGAACAAATACCCAAATTACCCCTTATAATATATTAGAATTACAGTCATATCCCCAAAATAACCCTAAAGTACTGAAACGGAAGAAAACTTTCTCTGTCTGGGTTTGTCTCGTCGCCGCCGCATCGCATCGTCGTTGCCGTTGCCGTCGCCGTCGCATCCAACCGTCGCCATCATCGCAGGTGAGTTTTCCTTCTTTTTTACCTTCCGATTTGCGTCCCAGCTTCATATTTCTCGCTTTTATGCGTTTAGATTTCTGGATTTATTGTTTAGCTTATTGATCGGTACGTTTCCTAATTGTAAATCATCATCATCACTAAATTCACCATCATCGTCTGAAGACTGATGAATTTGAACTAGACAGGAATAATGGCGAACAAGATTGCGATGCTTCTCTCGGAAGCAATGAACAACAATGCTGTGATAAACACGTGTCTTGGAGTGTCTTTCGTTGTCTTGGGATTGAGATCTGATAAACAGCAAAAGTATGTGGAGGCTTTACAGGAGCAGAAGGATTCGCTCTTCAAGTCTAATAAAGAAATGAAAGTCACAATGTGGGAGTGGAAACAGCAGCTCTTTGCTGAAGCCACCACCGCCTCTGCTGGTGATTCCGCGGTTGTTGTTCCTCTGTCCACGCTTAAGGCCATCTATGGCGAAGCCACCACAACCACTCAATCTGGTAAATCACTCTCTTTTGCTTTTTCATACATATCTATACAAACAAACACGAGAGTCATGTGTTGTGTCTATCTTTCACCAGTACAACAGCAAAAGACAAGTCTTTTCATTTCACCTGCTTTAAGAACATGCCCTAGATTTAACAAGAGAGCTTGCTGGTTTTGAGATTATTCATCCATCCTTGGTTTATGTTTAGTTATGGATCTCTGATTGATATTTTTTTTTATTGTGCTGTGGTAGGGTAGCTTTACGGGTCGATAAAGAAACCCGTCGCACTAGAGTCATGTTGTGTCTATCTTTCACCAGTAGAACAGCAAAAGACAAGTCCAGTGAACCCTTTTCATTTCACCTGCTTTAAGAACATGCCCTAGATTTAACACTTACAAAAGAGAAATGGTATTAGAATAGATATGTTTTAGAACCTAGCGGGGAGGGAAATTGATAAGATCATGAATTATACAAGTCGACTTTGAAGATTAGCTGTGCCTTCACTAACTGGTTTTGTATGTTCTTTAATCCAGGTGACACAGTCAAGGAAGAGCCTAAAGTGTCTACTACCCCCAGGATCATGGTTTGAGAGGTTGTTAAATTTATCGGTAGGTTCGTTTCAGGTAAATCCAGGAAAGTGAAGAGTAGCATTTAGCCTTTCATCATTTGCAAAAATTGCATTTTGTAAACTAGTTTGGCATCAATTGTGTGTTGTTGTGATCCTTTTCTTATTCCTGGTAGTAAGAATAAAAAAATTCGATACCATGGTAATCAAGTTGATCCTAAAAGTTTGGTACGAAGTGAAGAGAGACATCTATTGTTCCCTTTTAAGCCTAGAAGACAACTTTCTCTGTCTAACAAAGAGACATTCTTAACTCTCTAGACATAAACGGTACTACTTGTATAGAAAACACAATCTTAAAAGTTGAAATCTCCGAATTAGGAGGAAATACATATGTATTGGAATTTGAAAGATATATAGCTCATAATGTTTTCTCTCTTTGAACTACGAGGCGGTGTGGCTTTGGGGCTAAACCAAAGAAAGAAAAAAAAACTCTTTCAGATGTTTCATCAAAGAAGAGAGTTGCAGGTAAAGATGAGACATTTGAAAAGCGAGACAGCTTCGTCTGCCATTATTCCTCCTCTGCACTTGTATCTTTTTCCTCTTTGAGCTTCTTCACTATCAGAAACCGAGATCACATAATTCAAATAATAAAGGCAATCTTGTTATAAGATTGTAGGATCGTAGGACCTACAGGATATCTGACGGCTGAGAACTGCCGCCTAAGTGAAGCGACAAGATGGAACCACATCCCCCAAACTTATCATTTGCACATCCATAACACACTTCCTTTATTCCTTCAATTGAGAGAAGATCGTATAATTTCTCATCAGAAACAAAACAAAACAAACAAACAAAAGAATGTCTAATTCAGCTTTAGGAATCATACCGAGAAACGATAAGGCCGATGCACACATTATGCATGGTTCACATGTTACATAAAGAACGCATTTCGAGAATCTCTCAGCGACTTGTGAGGGTGAGAGACTATCTTTCCGCCATCGTCCGACAAGTTCATCAACTGCTTCCATCTCTGCATGTCTTGTGGCCTTTTCAAACATATTTGCAAGAAACACGTTAATATATAGATGACTAAACCAGGTAACAATCATAAATTACTTGAAGAGACACTCTATTATATCATCACATTGTTTTCTGTTTCTGTATTACTCAATAAACTAAGATAGATAGAAATAGTGAAAGATTACATTGCGTGTCTCATTTGCTCGGTTTCGCCCTGAAGCAATGACCTTACCGTCCTCAAGAATGACACATCTGATCCACACAAACCAGAAGAAAAAACAAATTGAGAAGAAGCATATCATCTCTTATATGACATAAATAGATAATGGTAAGAAAAACAAATTGGGATGAAGCAAAGGGCATAAATTAGAGACGCCACAGGAACTTCAAGAGCCTCCAGAGCAAGTTTAGCCTGCAATGCAGGGAAATCAACCACCGTAACTCTAAAAGCAACAAACTTTTGCAGTATTATGAAACCAATAATAGTGTTACCTGGTGCAGAGCAAAACCCATATACTTATGAGACTCCTCAAGATGGTCCTCTTTCACTGGTGCCATAACTTTATTCTTGGCTTCACCAGAGAAAGTAAGCAACAAAACCTGATATCAAAGATTCAAAAAACCCAAATTATCGCGAAGTAGAGGATGACTCTTTTGCAAGTCCGTTCTAAAGAGAATTTCTCAAAGCAAACTCATCTTTTTCTCCTAGAGTTCTTAATTCATTTTTGCATACCAACATTGAAACTAAACAGTAAAACAAACGTAACAGAGGACTGTTAGGACTCAACCTAATCACATTATGCCCTGAGGGATTAATCTGATCGGACTTGTGGATTAAACAGAAAGCCTATGAGCTGTGGACAATGAACAAAGGCGATCAAAAAGAAAGGTATGGTTTTTAACAAAGCAGACAGTAAGTGATAGAACTGAAACTTGTGATTATTATGGAAAAAGACAAAGAATCGAAGGAAGGAAGGAAGAGACAAAGTAATGATTAAAGGATTTGATAGTTACCTAATACCAAGCCAATGTAGCGTGTTAAAACTGTAAAGGATATGAAAGCAAGTTCCAAAGTAGTATGTCTGAATTTGTCACAACAAATCAATCCCACTCTTGAGAAGCTCCACTGCTTCCTGTATTTCAACAACAAGCTCAAACTTGGTTACTTTGAAAACTGAGAGAAATAGACAAACAAGATTGTTCTAAGACTTGGTTACTTTTGTTTACTCTACCTTGAGTAGTATCACGGAGAGCTTGATAACCTACTCAAAGCAAGATCACAAACAACTCTTTTTGCCTTTTCGGAATCAATACTGAGATTTCCTCGTAGAAATGCAGTCGCTTCAAATCCACCGTTTCTGTTACTCGCATGTAAAACCTCTCCGTCTCAGCCACTTTATCGCCGGCGTGAAGGAGAGTCCCAAAAAGTTGGCACCACTTCGGCACTGAACCTTATAAGCTTTGCTTCTCTTTGTGTATTAACTTTGGGCCTAAGAAAATGAACTCCTGGCCCAATACACAACCGAAGCCCAACTGCAACAAGCGTGTAAAATCTTGGAGCAATTAGGTTGGGGTATTCGGGTCGTTTTGGTTAGTTTGGGAAACTTGTATTACACACATCATTCTTGGTGGTAATCTAGGGTTATTTATTACTTATTGCTGCTCTCAACTCTTCCCGGAAAATAAGCCGTCGCTGTTTTCATCTTCTCCATGGCCAGTTCTAGCGAGAAATCGGCCGTCAAAGCTAATTTGTTGGGTAAGCGAAAGCCGGAAGATGATTTGGATACCAAACCGATTCTGAAGAAACATAAGGAGAAGGAGACAACGAAAGGATTTGCTGATAGTCTCCAGCAGATCAAAGGAAGGGTCGAGTTCTTGGAGACAAAGTCTGATTAGGCTAATTTAATCTCAGTGAAGGAGTCAGTGGAACGACTTGATGATGAAACTCCCGATTTTGTAATAGAAAAGACGGTCTTTGTTGGCCATCTCTCTCCCCAAACTGAAATATCAGATATCATCGATTTCTTCAAAAATGTTGGAGAAGTTGTTCGTGTTCGACTTACTATAACCCGCGAGTGTATTCATAGATGCTGTGGCTATGTTGAGTTTGCTTCTGCTAACGAAGCAAAGAAGGCGCTGCAAAAGAACGGTGAATGTTTACACGATCGTAAGATTTTTCTTGATGTGGCTAATAGGGGAGCTACATACCGTCCACCCAAGTATTGCATAGATCACAAGGTTTGGTACAAAGACTACCTTCAACGAGAAAGCCTTCCGATCCTTCCTATAAAAGAAGATGAGACACCTCCCGATTTTGTTGACGAAGTACTCTTTGTTGCCAATCTCTCTCTCCAAACAACTAAAATATTACATATCATCGATTTCTTCCAAGATGTTGGAGAAGTTGTTCGTGTTCGACTTATTGTAGGCCGCAATGGCAAGAATGTGGGCTATGGCTTTGTTGAGTTTGCTTCTGCTAACGAAGCAAAGAGGGCGCTGGAAGAGAAGAATGGTGAATATTTGCACGATCATAAGATTTTGTTGATGAAAGGACTTAAAGAAACTCCAGATTTTGATTAGGCAGTTGCCGTAAGAAATAAGACGCTCTTTGTTGCCCATTTCAATCGCCAAACTGAATGATCACATATCATCAATTTCTTCGAAGATGTTGGAGAAGTTGTTCATGTTCGACTTATTGTAGACCGCAAGGGCAAGCACGTGGGCTTTTGCTATGTTGAGTTTGCTTCTGCTAACGAAGCAAAGAAGGCGCTGGAAAAGAAGAACGGTGAATATTTGCACAACCGCAAGATTTTTCTTGATGTTGTTAATACAGCTCCATACCCTTTCCGACTCAAGTACAACCTTGCAGAAAAGCTTTGGTACGAAGACAACCTTCGTTTTAGCCTTGATTTGGAGGCCAAACCGAATCTGAAGAAACAGAAGGAAAAATCTCTTTGGTGCGGTAAGAAGATTACCTTTCTCTGACGACCACTGATAGAAGAAGATGAAGCTCTTTGGTTTTTTTTTTAACTTGTGATACAATGCAACTTAAGTTTACAACTTTTTATTACCAATAAAATATTTTTCTGTAAAAAAATCTATACAGATCTGCAAGTGACGGAAACATAGAGGGAAAGAGGAATAGTTTCATGATTCCACTGGTAACTCGCAAAGAAAAAAACGACTACTGGATAATGTATATAGGTGAAAAAAAGAAGGAGATCATATCCGGAAACAAGATCATAGTTTGATGTTTTGGCTTGTAATGACTTATTAAAAAATCAAGCAAGCAAATAACGCATCACGACGTCCATAGAGCTTCAAAATGGGAGTATAAATCACACGAAACTGACGCATAGAGGAAGAAAACAAACACATCTGAAAGTCATGAAAAAGGAACCAAAATTTTCAGCTACCTCATAAATGGGGGAGAAGAAGACATAATGCGACGAAAACTTATCGGAAGAAAAAGTGATCATTCATGCCACTCGACCAAGATATTGTTAGAATCATTCACAAACTAAAGAAAACAACTAACTTGATTCCTCCTTTTGGTTATGTTGCTCTCAAAGGTGTTGACATTGTGTAACCAAGATCAATAAGCTTTCTGATCAACACTTTCTCAGCTTTTGCCTACACAACAACAACAACACAAACGAGTATAATCAAAAACAAAGCTTGTTACTTTCCCATTTCAACAATACAGTGCAGTTTTTAGCAAAAGGGGAAAGAAAGCAAGAACCTCGAGCAAGGGATTGTTTTTAGGGATGTTGCAAGCCAAGATTATATTGAGACCAGTCTTCATCACTAGAGAAACACACACAAAACAAGACAGGTTATCACTGTATCCATCAAGAAAGTGAGGAGTTGCAATTTGCAAAATAGTTTTACGAACGGGATTCTAACCTAATCTACGAGCAATGCCAGATCCAGTGTTATCAGATGTTCCACCAAGTACTGAAGTAACACTTACTGTATTGCTCTGCCATAGAAACAACAAACAAAATCAGTATTCACAACCACCAAATTAGACCTTGAAAAAGCCCTAAATTCCCATGAAAATCAGGATTTTCGCTCAACTCACCGGTCGCGTTGAAGCGGCTGCGTACAGATTCCCAAATTTAGCGGAATTACAACCGACCCATACATAAATCTGTTGACCGAGTAAGGCTAATTTCAGTTCTGATGAAGATCGAAGATCGGAGAAAAAAAAAAGTTAGCTAAGTTCTTGGCGGGAACCTGTTTCGGGAGACGGATGATCTGGAATTGGAGAGTAACGTCATCGAAAACCTCAGTGAAACACGAGACTATTACATCTTCCACGTCTCTGCTTCCTTCGCCGGAATCACCGATTTGGTCGGCGATTTTCACCTGAGCAACGGAGCGAAGAACTTGGTCGTATTCAGTCTCCATTGTCTCTCGAGTCCGAGAAAAGTCAGGTCCTTAGGCTTTTTCTTCAAAATCAATTTTTACAATTTGGTTTTCCGGTTTAATCCGGTTTTATACGGTTCAATTTAGATGACGGTATTATTATCAAACAAGTCAAAACTCAATCCGAGGTCAAACGTAAAATCTCACTGAGAAAATTTTCCTTGTTCTCCTTGTTCTCCTTCGTTGCTCTCCTAATCGATTTTCTTCTGATCCGTAGCAATCGAAAAGCTTGATTTCTAGATTTCTACGAATCTAATCCCTGGTTCGTCTCTCTTCTCTTTGTGTCAAATTAAGTATAAATTGATCTTTCGTGGAACAAAAAAACTAGTTATCTTCCTTGTTGCGCATGTATACGATTTGGGGTATCGATGCTTGTGAATTACCTGGAATTCGGAACAGATCTGTGTAATTTACATGGGTTTAATCGCGTATTAGGCCGTATGATTCTAGATTTTTCAACTGTTGGGTTGAGATTTTTTTATTGTTTTTATCCAATCTAATATTTTCATTGAGAGCAATTAACGAGAATGTTTGTTGCATCGTAACCTTTTCTGCTGTATGGTTTTTTAAACTCTTGCAGTAGATGATGAACACATCGTCCTTGTTTAATGGCTTTTAGTTATAAAATTTGGTATCTAGGTTTTTGGATTCAAAAGTTGGATTAATCTGTTTGGTTCCGTTTCTTCTTGATGTGTAGATGGATAGTGGAACGCTCAACATCAAGAAATGGGTAGTGATGTATCCAGTCTATATTAACTCAAAGAAAACTGTAGCTGAGGGAAGGAGAATCAGTGTGAGTAAAGCATGTGAGAACCCTAATTGCATCGAGATTAGTGACTGTTGCAAGCATCTGAAACTCCCTAGTGCGGTCGAGGTAATCATTCATCCTATTCAATTGACGGGGAAAAATCTCTGTCTTCTAATTGTTTGCGCGGTCGTTTGATTTGATTTGAGATCTTATGGTATTTTCCAGATTGACAAAGCGTACCCTCGCGATTTCATGCAAGTAGGGAGAGTGAGAGTGCAGTTGAAAAGGGAGGATGGGACTTTACTCAATCCTGCCATTACTTCAAGTAAGACCTCACATCTGCATTCTTGGTTTGGTTCTATCTCCGCTCGCTGTAGAACATTGGTCTTTTGTGTTTTCTTATGTTGTTACCCTAGTGATCAATTGAATTGAGCTTGCGTTTTTGTATACCTGACCTGAAATCAGAAGCCTTCATTGACCTAGAAAACACTAACATGGAATCTGCCTTTTTTTGCCTTTAGTAACTCTTGTTGTCTTGTTAATATCTCTCCTTGTGAATCATGTGTAAATGTGTCCAACTTTCTTGCGAATGTTGTCTGATTCCAGCTTGCTTGGTATATAAACAGTAGTTGGGTATTCAAATCTGGTCTCTCATATGAACTTTTGAATGTTTTATCTCATCATATCTCTTGATTAAAACTTCTTCATTGATCTTCAAATTATGTCAACACCAATTTCAACCTTTGATCCGGACGCTCTATAAGCTACCACTGGTCCCCAAAATTTTCAATTATAGTCAGCATTACTATTACCAGAACCTTATGTACGAAAACAAGCTGTTATATATTTTGTACATATGGATCTTATGCATATGGAACTCTCAGGTTATTGTGCAAGTTGTAGCATTTATCTGATTTCTTAGACGTTAATGTTTGATATGATATTGTTACCGGAGTATGATATAATATGTTAAGTTTATCTGATTTCTATCTTCACTAACTCTCTATCCAGTTCCTTCTGTTAAGTTTGGCTTTGATAGGCGCTTGTGTTTTCTTTGATATCATTGCATATGATTACGGCAGACTCAGATGCAGAAATGAGCTATATAAAATTTGTTTATTTCAAGTAAATTTTTGGCATTTTGCAAGACTTCTGATGTGTTTGTGTTTGCATTGATACTGTTGCATCTGTATAGCTAGCCAGACCGTAACACGCAGAAATGAGGACATAAAACCATTGTCCAGATTTCTTGTTCGTTAGATGTTTGTGCTTGTTTTTATTTTGACCTCATGCCCATGAAAGAGTGAATATTTGATATCCATTTGGCTTTGCAGCTTTGCAAGAAAAGGCTCCACCTGTGTAACACTGCGAGGTGTTCTTTCAGGCATAGATGTGCTCATTGTGTTGATGAAATATGTTTGCAGGGAAGCAACTGATGCAGAAAATTGCAGAGTTGGTACCGAGACATCCGGAGAGAGTGAAGAAGCAGGAATCTCAGAAAGCGAAGAAGCAGGAACCTCAGGCGACAACTTCAACCTCAGGAACTTCTTCAAAGTCAGGCAAAGGTGGCAAGAAGAAGAGATAAACAATCTCTCTCTCCTTTTCTCTACTCTCTCTGTCAATCATTTTTCTCGTCGCATCAGATTCTATGGCTTTTAATCTCTAAAACTTACTGAGAAGAACACAAAAGTGTTTAGAACATAGTTTTTTTCACCCCTAAGCTATCGTTGGTTCCATCACATTTGTTTGCATCATCCATAGACATTGTTGGACAAGGAAGAATGATAAAAGCAAAACAGAGAAATATCTATCGTTGCTATTGCGATTGCGTTTGGATGCACAAGCTGTGTTGCGTTATGCGGCGCTTTGCCTCAGAAACACTTTTTAATTGAAAACTATCCAAACAGCACATTTAAGGTCTTTGTCAATAACAATATTTCTAAGGTTGGTCGTATTGTGTCAATCCGATCCAACATCGACCCCTTTATGCATGAAGAAGTCCTTGGCCTCTGAAATATCCTGCAACCAACGCAATTAGACAAAGAGACTGAATTAGCAAAGATTAAAGAAATGTCAACAAAGAATAACACTAGATTACATTACTCAAAAACAAATCACGAATTGAAGAGAATGAAAAATAAGTGCAAGATCAGATTTGGCAAACAAAGAGCTTGTCACCTGCTGCAAGAGAAGTGCTTCTTGGGGACAGGTAGGAAACTGCATTAGCCCGATGCCAACCATTAATAGACCATAGCATCCGAGAGATACTACAAAGTAGATCGGTAGCTGTAAAAAGAAACCGGCGACATTACCAAATCAGAAACACAATCCTATATTTTCAAAAGAGCAAGAAACCAAAAAACAAGAACATAATCGATGGTTACTCACCAACCATGTATAACTTCGAGGAACAATCGCAGCCTGCAAAAGACCAATCCAGAAGGCAGAGATTGCCACCAGCAGGCTCAAGATCTTTACTATATGCTTCATTTGTCCTTAACAATAAAGAGAAGCAAAAGTTTTATTTGATCCACATTCTCTTAGAATTTGTGGAGCATGTAAAACAAATCAATCAGCGAGCATACTTGAAACAACTAATAAATCAAACGTAAATTTTCACAATTTCACAAACCTCCATAGCAACAAACATGATCATCAAATAATCCTCAATATCAAACATCTCCAAAACTGGTCAAAACCTATCATAGCCAAAAGAAGAAATCGATCATAGCAACCAGTTGTTACTAGATGGGATCTTGGCACTGAATTAGCTACACACTACACCACGAAAATAACCAGATCACGCTAAATCCATGGCAAAGCAATCGAAATTCCCAACAAATCGATCCGAAAGGAGATATTTCTCAAAGCGGTAATCGAGACCCAGATCCACACAAAATCGAGGAGGAAACGAATATACTCACAGTTGATAGATGAGATCCTAAACGATGAAATCAGATCGGGGAGGTAAAAGAGAAGACCCAAGTACTTGCCGTCGACAACGATGAAATTATGCGAATTAACATAAAACACCATACGGTGTCGTATGCTCTACACTTTATTCCTCCGGTCTAAATAACTTTAATCCAGATTTAGCCATTTAGGTTCACCCTATATCGGTTTGATACGGTTTTTTTAGATCGAATTCAATTTTTTTTCACCCTTTATTTTCGTTTTTGGATATAAAAAATAAGATTAACCATTTTTAATCGGGTTTGGGTTGGTTCGGATCTTGTAATCAATAACCGATGTTTACCCGAAAAAATTTTGGGTTCGGATTGAATCGGTTATATTATACCCGAACCTGTCAAAATAACCGAAACCCGAACATAACCGAACTTATCAAATACCCAAAACCCGAACATATTTACTCGAAAATCAGACATTCATACCAACAAAATCAATCATCTGAAAACATACGAAAGACAAGTTTCACAAAGAATATCCCAACTGAAAACATACGACCCTGACTCGTTAGTTAAAACCTCATTTAATCACACTTTGTCATGTATATCAAAGTCAACTACGCTTTGATAATGAAGAATGAGCTTCATCTAAAGAGACTCACAACACGCCCTCATGCTATGAAAAATGCTAAAGCTTACAAGCTAGAATTATTGTTCTCAAACATCAAAATAGAGTCTTCAAATGAAATAGTCTGTTTCCTTTGCAGCCTATACTTTTCAAACTAACAAAGTAACAAGACAAAAGAGAAAGAGATCCAAAGATGAATAAAGACAAGTAGAACAAACATCAGATTGAATATTGTTGACCCTACAGTTAAGTTCAAACACAAGATCTCAAACATGGAGGAAACAAAAAAAAAACTCAAAATTTTAAAAATGGATAACAAATTTTGAATTTTGAAATCAAATAAAATGGGTTAGAGTCTCCACAGGATCTGAAGCTGAAGCTGAAGTCAAACGTGTGCAAATAAAATGGGCTAGACCAAATTGAAGCTGAAGTCAAAATACATGATTAACGAAGTGCATCAACAAAAAACAAACTGAGAAGTAAGAAGATGAAGATAACCCATCCGAAAATTCCCAAAAGACTGCCCAGATTCGTCGCATAATGCCTCTTGAGATTTATATTAAGCAGCACGAACGAAATTTGCAATACAAAACCCGAAACTTATTTCTCAATTCCCAAAAAACGCAGTCGCCTAAACCAAAAACGCAGTCGCCTAAACGAAATTTGCAATACAAATTACAAAACCCAAAACCTAGTACAGAAGTGGAGGACGCCTAAACCAAAAAAAAAGAAGAACAACGCAGTCGAAGAAGAAGAAGAAGAAGAAGAAGAAGAAGAAGAAGTCGGTACCTGAGATCGAATTCTTGATGTCTCAGAATTCGGAGAGAATGAGAAATTCTTGTTTAGGGATTCCAGATTGAGATTTTGGGTTTAGAATAGGGAAAAAAATCGGATAAGTGGGAAGCTGAAAAGTCTGGGCTCGGGTTTTAGGATAAATAGGTTTGGTTACTTCGGTTAGTGCTTCGGGTATCGGGTATTATCCGAACCGAACCGATACCCGAAGTTACTCACACAGTCACACTACATATCCATTCGGTTGTTTCTGCAGATCCAAACCCGAACCGGCTTTTTCGGGTCGGTTTCAGTTTGGTTTTCTGGGTTTGGATATTATGCCCAAGGCTAGCGAATAAGCTTCTTCTTTGGTTTTTCGTCCTTGCTTCTGACCCTTTTGAAGAATGAGGCACACCATCTCTATCAGATTTCCTCCCTTTTTTATCAGAAGATGTCTATGCTCCCTGTTCTTTGCGGCATGAATGCTATTTCTCAAGCTCTGGAAAACCCTTCTGCATCTTAGGAATCGCGGCCGAGGATTTACCTACACCGATCATCCATATTGTTGTAGCAACGGAGTAACGTAAACACTAAGTAACTTTAATCTCAAGATCAAAGAACTTAGAGACGAATCAAACTTGAGTTCTTCTCGAGAAGTCAAGACGAAATCTATTTCAAAGAGAGAATCTCTCAAAAGTTTATTAATCCAAAATTTGCCTTTATAATCAGTCTCTCGGTTACTTAAATTGGAAAAGCTATAACGAAAACCCTAACCTAAAGATGACTAACGGATTCAAAACTAAGAAAGCCCAAATGAATAAAAGCCCACAATGATATAAAAGCATTTAACTAAGAGATAAAGATATAGCTTGAGCACGTTGTCATCGAAAACGTGCGATAGACGGAAGATACGCTGCATCAGGTCCCTCCGGATAAAAAAAGATTTGTCCTTGAATATGTATTGTCGTCAAAACGGACAAGAAGAGGCAAAGGCTGGAGAAAACATTCACTTACCATCAGAATACACACTGAAGTGTGAACACGAGACAACAGAAAGTTAACACAATCCATGACTAACAAAATATCAAGCACCCATTCGCACACACCGTCATAGTCACAATTGAGTAACATGTCCAACGGAATCGCAACACCAATCAACACTCCTGAACCGAAAACAAAATCCACAAGCCTCATACCAGTAATTATGACGTTGTAAGAGAGTTCCAATGATGATGTAGGCACATCTCCCAATTGTCCTTTATGCATGTCACAGTAGAGTCCAAGTTGCAATGGCGAGATATGAGAACTTTGGACTTCACCAACTTTTAGTTTAAAAAGGTCTAAGAGAAGAGTATCATAAAAGATACGACCCTTTGTGTGAACTTCCCAAACAAGACAACCAATCCAAACACCGTCCAACAACGATGGGCATTCGTATCACGTGTAAACTGTAAAGTCGAGGACTCCTGCTTCGTCTTGGTATGAACTCCCAGAATTATAACAAAAAACCCTGCTGCGACACTAAGAATACAAGTACAATCCATAAGTGTAGCTAAATCAATTTGATCACAAGGAAGCATCATATAACTTATGTGCAAAGGGTTGAACGCGGAACTCCTATAACACGTTAAGACCTCTACTGGCACAATTGTGAATGTGCGACTATGAGAACACACAGTCTTGTCAATCCACGGTGGCCACGTCAACAATAACATATCCCTGCCAACTATCACATACGCCATATAATAGCCACATTGAGAGAAAAGAAATTGAGAAAATTCAGTGGCGTTCATGAATGTAACTTTGGCAATGCCTCGAGAAAGAACCACAAAAGACACCACTTCCAGAAAAATCATATCCCACTCAACACCAAATGTGTACTTCGTCATGTTTGCAAAGTAATGAGGATGAGTGCTAACATCAAGGAATTGTTTTGATTCCCTGACACTCATCACGACACGAAAAATGAGCTCTACATGTGTTAATCTCGTTACAGCCTGCAAAAGAGAACGAAGAAGAAGACGCGCTAGTTTCACCTAGTGATAAAGCAGAACATGAACCACGACTACTGCCCCTAACACCTTGAGCTTCTCATGCCATGTTTCTTGAAAATTGACCGCTTCGTTTAACAAAGAGACGACATAATCAACATTGACACCAAAGTCATAGCAAAATACAAACTTCCTTGATCCACTAACAACCGCATGTCTTCAAATGTATGTATTGGATATGTCTTGCACAACCAATTGTGTGTTAAGCACAGTTCCCTTTCTCCCCATAGTAACTCCCAATGATAACTCAACCTGTAACAGATGGAAGTGATAGAACACCACTTCGGGTATAACTCCCCAAACAAATACACCAACAGGAAAATCCATCACGATATGCATACCTCACCAAGGAATGAAGATACATGGTTTCACCCACAAAATAAGCCTTTGAAGTTGTGGTGACAACATCTCTGGTCTCTTTGTCAACATGATTCGTTGCTTATCAAAGGTGAAGCTGAAAATAATATATTTGCTATTGTGTGTCACGTCACTAGTGTATTGCATAAACCGACCAAATAGAAGATGACACAACTCCAGTTGTGCAATGTCGCAATAGGGCGTAGCATACAAAGAAGTACCAATAGAGGAACACACCCTTGCATGATAGAAAGCTGGAATATCAATACCCTCTGTCAACCAATCTACTTGGTAAGGTACTAGATGAACCACTTGGCGTAGGTTAAGATCATTCACTACACCGTGTAACCAAAAATCCTCGCACCGTAACGGAGCGCTACACGCAGATCGCGACATCGATAACAGACCATCGCATCCATCATGTTCTGCAACTGGAAAAGCAATGAAATTCTTGTCTTGCCCAAACATCCCATTATCATTCCATTTGACAATTTCGATGAACAAACCACACCTTAACTGATGAAAACATAATGATTGTCGATATGCTTCCGCCACCATAGACTGATCAACTATAGTCGAACAATATCTGGGGGCGTCACATAAAGGAGGAAGACCAGGAGGTAGGTCATTTGGGAACACGTCAACAAATTCACAACACAAAGTGGTGAAGACTGATGGCGCAGATGACAAAGTGTGTAACACATGCGACACAACAGACCACAATGCAAGAGATGACACATGATATTCTTCCAATTCACCCAACTGAGAAACATGTGGATTTGCTTCGTTTGCAAGTCCCAATTTGCGATAAACATCCCTACTAATAATCCCTTCCTCGGTATCGTCCTCATGTTGGTCCTCCTTGTTCATTTAATTGTGGATGTGTGACATAGGCTTCGTATGTGTAACCTTTTTAAGAATCAGACTATTCTAATTATTGAGATTTCGATTGAAACTAGACTCCTTACCCTGTACAATCCCTATTTCTTATGGTCCAATAGACTTACCTCGAAGAAAGATAATTTCTGATGTATATCTAATTCTTTGATAACCGAGGCCAGCCTTCGTCTTTGATGTTCTTCCCATGCTTAGAATCTTGTCTAGATTTTCAGAGCCTTTGTTTAGCATACGAATCTTCTATTCAACTGATGTCCCAAATTCTTATTTTTCTCTCACTCTGACACAAGAGCCTCATGAAGCTTTGTGATCGTGCTTTCCAATGCCTTCAACAACCCCTCATCCTCATGACAACTTTCGGAATCACGACTTGTTGCAACAGATCGTTGGTTTGTTACATCAGAACCTGCAGATTTATGGTCGTTGCTTCGAGCACCATGGTGACCTCGATCTAGCGGTTCGCTACTGATGCGCTGAAATTTTGGAAGAGAAAGAAAATTATGATGATATTTCTTATCCATGTGCTTTAATAAACCTTGGTCATAAGATGGAATTCTTATCGGATCTTCGATGCCACAATTACAAATCGTGAACTTTGTCTTTGAATTGTACACAAGGATGTCTTCTTCTTTTTGATTTGTCGTGTAGCTCATATGAGAAGCGTCTCTTGTTAATTCCAATTAGCGAAAAAAATCAAGAGGTTTTGTCTTCTCAATCACTCCAACTCCAATTAATCCTCCGTCTTCTCCGTCATATGCGTCGTAACTTGAATTTGCGTCATCTCCGACATCAAAGATTGCCGTTGTAGATAATACATATAATTCATCGCCATAAACATCATAGACGAGCTTCCCAGTAAAATCTTTGATTTATCCGTAAGATTCCTCTGATTCATCCGCAAGGATGAACCAAACGATAAACTTCTCGCTTCTTACACCACCGTGAAATTCTGGGATATCAAGCTGGGGTCCTGATTTCCAACGATTGTTTTCAACTCGCGGCACAACCAAATCAACATGTGGTCGATGCTGTAACGGATGCTCTCGAAAACCAGCAAACGGGTTAACATCGTCGACGTCATCTTCGTCATCCTCCTCGAAGGGTAAATTAACTCGACGAGGGTTCATGGGAGCCTGTTGGTGCTCTTGAAGCACCACACAAACATCAGTTTCTACGGACTCTTGCAACATATCTCGCAATTCGTTTGAAAACTCTGCTAGCACTCTACGAAACACTTCAGTCGTGTCTTGAAGATTCTTCTTAGGTGGCATGATGAGGATCGTTTTGTCTCTGATACCAACTGTTGTAGCAACGGAGTAGCGTAAACACCAAGTAACTTTAATCTCTCAAGATCAAAGAACTTAGAGACGAATAAGACTTGAGTTCTTCTCGAGAAGTCAAGACGAAATCAATTTCAAAGAGAGAGTCTCTCAAAATTTTATTAATCAAAAAGCTGTCTTTACAATCAGTCTCACGGTTACTTAAATAGGAAAAGTTATAACGAAAACCCTAACCTAAAGATGATTAACGGATTCAAAACTAAGAAAGCCCAAACGAATAAAAGCCCACAACGTTATAAAATCATTTAACTAAAGATAAAGATATAGCTTGAGCACGTTGTCATCGAAAACGTGCGATAGACGGAAGATACGTTGCATCACATATGCACATCAGTTTCCAAGTCAGAACATCATTTGTGAGGATATTTAGATATGTAATGAAATCTTACCTTTTTTGTGTGACTGCTTGCAACTGAGCTTGGGGACAATGGTCGCTTAGGAGTTTTGGGCTTTTTCTCGCCAAACATGTACTTGTACGGTCTCTTAACTGGTATGATGACTTCTCTATCTTTTGCATCATTCACAAGAGCACCCCAATTATGGTTTCTTTGCAAGGTTCGTGTGTTACCCAAAACCCAAATGGAGAGTTTTGCTCTTGTGATAGCAACATTCATGCGTCTAACATCTACAACAAAACCAATCCCACTTTGATTGCTCCCATCAGGAGTAGCTCTTACCATGGATAACATTAATATGTCAACCTCTCTGCCTTGAAAGACATCCACAATATTCAGTTGCATATCTGCTGCTACTTTACCAAATGCCCTAGAGAAATGAGAACGCAAAACCGCAAGATGTTCTTTGTAGGGAGTAATGATGCCAATCTTTCCAACAACAAATTCATAGGGGAATTTGTAAGCAACGAGCCAGCCAGTGAGGATAATAATATCGAATAACTTTCTAAAACATGTGTGAACAGAGTGCATAAGATGATTAAAAACCTCTTTTTGAAAAAACTAAGTAGTTCAACAGCAGCTTCAGCTTCTTGGTAATTGCACATAGAGCTAGAATGCCCACTTTGATGCTCTTGGCCATCAACAATGTCATAAAAGACATATGGTCCAAGATAATTGACCTCGTGAAACGGGGCTGATTTGCTAGTCATGTCAACACCATTTAACAATATCTTGTCGTAGAAGTGCATAGACGGGAATTGACAAATATTTGGATGCATCCTATACAAATTTAGCAAAGAAAGTGTAAGCCCAACAACAAAGAGTATATATTGTGAAAGGAAAAATTCCAAAACAAAACTCAACGCCCAGTAAATCAAATAATTGTTACACCTGCTGCGTAAGCACGATGATAGGGTGCCCAGCCCTTTCTAAGCAGGCCGTGCCCACCTTTGTAAAAGAAAACACTCGCCTACGGTACCATAATTATATTAATTGTTTATTAGGATTTTGTTTTGACAAAACATAAGGTAAAGCATCTCATTGAATAGCATTATAACCAATAAAAAGTATTTTATCTTATTGGAATATGATTTTGATTCATATCTACTTCAGTTTAAATGTACTNATGATTTAGAAGATATTTCTTAATATATTTTATGTTTTTACTTAAAAAAGACTCTTATCTGTAAAAAATCTTCATATGTTATTTTTCATTCCTTTTGTATATTGTTTTTCTAAGCTATCACTATTATTTAAAAAAAAAAAACTTTTGTTGTTCGATGATTATGAATTTATTAATTGTATAATATTAAATTGTTATTTGAACTAGAAAAGAGTATTAATTTTCTTTTTTTTATTACAGTATAAATCTATATATTTTTTTTAAAAAAATTATTGAAACTAAAATGGTTTTGTAGCCGCTTCGGATCTCCAAAATGCTAGAAACGGCTCTGTTTGTAAGCGCTCAAACATGCTGCGTTTAAACAAAAACTTACTACCAGTCTTCGAGAACATGGTTACTAGAAGCTACTTTGGATCTCCAACCTTTAATAATAGACAAAGCTATTAGATAATAC
Source organism: Eutrema heterophyllum (assembly GCA_002933915.1). Taxonomy (NCBI): domain Eukaryota; kingdom Viridiplantae; phylum Streptophyta; class Magnoliopsida; order Brassicales; family Brassicaceae; genus Eutrema; species Eutrema heterophyllum. The sequence goes on from PKMM01011780.1 coordinate 103,422, forward strand.
TGAGAACTAAAGAGAAGAATATGTGACGCAAGTAAAAGATTCTCACCATAATAAAATTTCCTCTTGACTTCAACTGTTGTATAGGAATCAAGGTAGCGGACTCCAGAGCTTGTAAAGCCACAAAAGCAATGAGTTTTGACGAGAACAGCACAATAGCAAAGTAGTGATGAGTTGGAATATTAACTACCGCATCAAATAAGTCTTTTTCAAATTCAGTAGACACACTGTACAACTCTCCTCCACAACCACTTAGAGTTGAAGCGACAATTTGAGCCTCTCTAAGGATGGACTTCCGCAAAAGTCTTTTGCTAGTTATTCCCCCACTTGGTAGACGCTTCTCGACGAGGACATCCAAAGAGAAACGCACTGAATTCAGATGAAAATTCTTTGTTTTCCAACCCTCACAATCTCCCCATCCATGTCATCAATACCTATAGATATCCGTGAAACTAGCTCATCCACAACAGTGTTTGACTGAGCACAGATCAATATCTTTTTTGGTGTTTCCGCATAATTTCCGTTATCATTTGTTGCAAGCAAACCAGTGATAATGCAACTATCCTACGAGTTTTACCTGTCCCTGTTAATTAAGCAAACAAGATGTTACTTCATTAAGCAAACAAGATGTTAAGTAAGAAAACAAGATGAAAATGACTAACCTGGAGAACCCTGAATAAGCGACATGTGAGAAGCGGATGAGCCAATTGCATCACTAATGGCATGCAATCAGAGCCGGTTCTAAGATTTAAAATGCTAGAAACAAGAAAAAAAATTGGTCGTGCAATTCTGAACATGAGAACACCATAGTATATTTCCTCCAATGACGATATCTCCTCGAAGGAATTTTCCAACTATGCTTTGAACTCTTCTAAATCAAGGGCCGAAAAATCTGTTAATATTGCTGAGGCGAGTCAAAGCGCACTGGAACTTCCTTAAACTTTCCAACATTCTGATTTCTTTTCTTGAAACTGACATTCTGATTCTCGTCCTTATTCGTTGACGCCAATCCCACAATTGCATAGTAGTCTATTTGCAAAATATTTCTAAACCAATCATCAAGCTTTGGCGTCCTTAATCTTTTAAATATGGCTTCTTGATTCGGCCAACGATCGGGTCTCTTATTTACGGTAGAGCTACTTTGCTGAGAAAGTTCTTTCTGCCTCAGAGCGATAGATTATTTTGGTTTTCTAAGTATTAAAGAAGCTTTGTCTACATTACTTTAAGAACCTAGAAGGTTTTAAAGTTGTTGTCTTGTGATTTGGTCCATATATCATGCATGAAATCAAAGAGAATCACAATAATCGATCATTTTGATAGGGGAAGAAAAAGTCAAAAGGTGACGTAGGAACGCAATTTCTACGATTAAACCATGGATTAGAAAGGGAATCCTAAATTCATACAAAGAATCCTAAGTTATACCAAAACTATCCTACATTCATACAAAGAACCCTAAATTCATACAAAGAAAAGATTTCCTTCGATTCAAAAACAAAGTTCAATACAGAAATCTCAAGACTGTCAAATAAATAGTAGAGACCAATTAAGAACACACTTACATATCGAGGACGGTGATTTACATGTTAAGATATGAAATTTCCAAACAAACATATCTTACATATCTTACAGATCGAGGACGGTGATCGAAAAAAAATTGGTCGTGCAAATTTTGAACATGAACACACCATAGTATATTTCCTCCAATGACGATATCTCCTCGAAGGAATTTTCCAACTATGCTTTGAACTCTTCTAAATCAAGGGCCGAAAAATCTGTAAATATTGCTGAGGCGAGTCAAAGCGCACTGGAACTTCCTTAAAATTTCCAACATTCTGATTTCTTTTCTTGAAACTGACATTCTGATTCTCGTCCTTATTCGTTGACACCAATCCCACAATTGCATAGTAGTCTATTTGCAAAATCTTTCTAAACCAATCATCAAGCTTTGGCGTCCTTAATCTTTTAAATCCGGCTTCTTGATTCGGCCAACGATCGGGTCTCTTATTTACGGTAGAACTACTTTGCTGAGAAAGTTCTTTCTGCCTCAGAGCGATAGATTATTTTGGTTTTCCAAGTATTAAAGAAGCTTTGTCTACATTACTTTAAGAACCTAGAAGGTTTTAAAGTTGTTGTCTTGTGATTTGGTCCATATATCATGCATGAAATCAAAGAGAATCACAATAATCGATCATTTTGATAGGGGAAGAAAAAGTCAAAAAGGTGACGTATGAACGCAATTTCTACGATTAAACCATGGATTAGAAAGGGAATCCTAAATTCATACAAAGAATCCTAAATTATACCAAAAATATCCTACATTCATACAAAGAACCCTAAATTCATACAAAGAAAAAATTTCCTTCGATTCAAAAACAAAGTTCAATACATAAATCTCAAGACTGTCAAATAAATAGTAGAGACCAATTAAGAACACACTTACATGATTATTTTTAAATAATAACCGTAGATATGAAGTGATTGATATCATTTAACATTTTAATTTTAATGGAAGTGGAAATAAGAGAAACAATAAGTTGAGTTTCAAATAAATTATACAATATACAAGCAATCGTTTGTTTTACCGCAAACGAATAAGAAAAATGCATGTAAATAAATTCAACAATTATAAAATTTATAAAACAAAAACATGCGCATCGCGCGGGTTACTTTCTAGTCATAATATAAATTGATTGCTTTCTTTTGGTGTGAAAGACTTGATTTCTTATGATATCTATACATATAAAGTAAGGTTTAATTTTCTCACTTCTCATGAAGCCACCTAAGCATCCACATCAATACCACATCATTTTAATATTTAATTTTCATAATTTAATTAGTTAAAACTATTATCTACATATTAACTATACATTTATTAAATTATGAAAGGAATTTGATCGGTCATTTTCATATTTTATATCATAAAACTGAAAAAATCAATATAATTTATTGAAAGAAATATATTTAATAATTTTAGTTATACTAATATATTACACACTTTATTATAGTTACAAAGTTGAAGTTTTATATCGAAAATATAGGTTCGGTGAATAGATGTTATTTGATCCAAGTATACAATATTAATTTAACATGTCACAATTATATAAAGAGTAATTTATTTAGAAAATACAAAATATCTAATAAATAAAAATTAAAATCATTATCGTTTAATAATGCATATTATAGTAATTTCTGTTAAATATATAATAAATTAATTATATATAAGAAAATCGATTTTTTTTTAACATGTCACAAATATATAGAGAGTAATTTATTTAGAAAAAAACGGAATAGCTAATAAATAAAAAGTAAAATTATTATCGTTTAATAATGCATATAATAGTAACTTTTGTAAAATATATAATAAATTAATTATATATAAGAAAATCAAATTTTAAAAAAAAATTTATGTACAAAACTTAAAATAATAAAAATGTAACGGTCAGTAATTTGGATATTTGGAGAACATGATTTATTTAGTCTTTAAATATAGATAAAATATGAAAATTCCAAACAAATATGATTATTTTCAAATAATAACCGTAGATACTGAAGTGATTGACTATTACTTTACATTTTCATTTTAATGGAGGTCGAAATAAAAGAAACAATTAGTTGAATTTTAAATAAAATATTAAGTTTACTACAGGCAATTGTTTTTTTACCAAAAAAGAATAATAATATTCCCGTAAATAAATTCAACTATTATAAAACTTAAAAACCAAATCCCGCGCATCACGCGGATCATTTTCTAGTATTATATATACTAGGTCTCAAACCCCCGCGAAATCACGGAGGAAAATACCGTATATTAAAATTTAATATGGAAAATTTAAAATGATGATAAATGAAAATACATATAACGAAAAAGTGATGATATAGAGACGTGAACATCCAAAAAAGTTCTATAATTGTTATGGTTAAAAATGAAAAAAAAAAATCAAAAATGGGAAAACACGACTTTTTAAACCGTAGAAATACAAAGATGAATAAAACCATAAAAAGCGATTAATATTATCACTATGTATAACCATAAATTGATTTGGTAGACTTACGAAAAAGATTCCAAAGAACTAAAGGACATTGGTGTCACCAAGCCTCATTCAAATATCTTGTCAATGTCTATTGGCTTATGCTACCTTGAGGCTAATGTTACCTCTGTTCAATATCATATGTATCACTTCTTGGAATTTTCTTCATGGCCTCAACCTGCAAACACCGAGAAAGTTAGCAAACCGGACAGCATTTACATTAAAAATATATCATAGTTATATATTTCTTGCTTAAACAATGCCAAATCTGAGAATCCACTTAGTATAATAATGATTTGGTGACAGATATCCGCAAACTAAGATAAAGTACCATAAAAGGATTTAAAATCTGATTATCAAATTTTCATGAAAGTTACCAATTTTGAGTCTTACTTTTAATGCTTCTTTTCTCTAGTGATCACATTTAAACCAAAATGAGTTTTTTTATTTACAAAGGCATACAATTACTGAATCAGCCAAATATTTGACATGATAAGATTGATATCTTAGGTATCATTATGTTGGTTTAGAAGGATCACTAAACTTACATATTTACTATCAATCTATGTTCTACAGGATGACTCACTTTCTCTCTCCAAAACTTTAAAGTTACAATACAACCAAAACCACAACCATGACCAAAAATTTGTTCCTTCTCCTGTACAATAAATTTGAAAATATTCACAACGACAATCTTCATTGGTCTCCACAGTATCCCACTAATAAACGTCTGCGACAAATCCATTCCTATTCTGCAAATGATTTCATGGCAAGAGAGTAACTAAGTTGTAAATACACTTATCACACGTTCATGGTTTCCAGCTCATTAAATCCAAAAGTTTGATATCTCGATTTACTACTCCATGATAGTTAATAAAATACACACAAATTAAGAAAGCTAATAAAATACCTATTATAACCTTTTCAATCTTCCTTTTATCAACAAGAATAATTGCGGGTGTTTATTAACAAGTCAAAAGTAACAATCCCAATTCAAATGATTTATTAGTCATTTACTGTGATCATGACCCACAAAGAAACCAAAATTCTCGAGGAAAAGTATAAATGGTCAATTCATCATTTATTCTTCTTTACTCAAAATACACCTCTTCATTATTCTTCTAAGACTCGTACAGCGAAGAGGAGTAGTGTTAATTTTTAGAAAAGAATTTAAACATGGAGCCAAATTAACAAAATGAACTTTTCGTTAGAAAAATTTAAATTTCACAATTGGAGCCAAACTGAAAAAATGATCTCACTCCCGATGCTTATATATTGATAGAGTAAACTAACAAACGAATTACAGTTTCATTCATAACTTCTAATTTTTATTTGAATCTTTCAGTTTTAAATGATGAGAGTGAGTTTTTATTTGATTTAAACAAAACTCCAACGAACGAAGAAAGTTTTAGTGATGAAGATGGTGATTTTCCAGTTGATAATAATCCAAACAATGACGACGGATATCCTCCTGAAATACATCCAGGTATATTTCATTTTTGTTTTTAGCAGATGCTTTCTTAGACTCTAGATTTTGTTGTTCCTAATTGTGTTACGAACATACACAATTCTCACCATTTGATTGACACATATATATTCTTTATTTGTTCTGGTAATGCACATAACTAATTTTTTTATTCTATTGACTTGTTATGTGTTTCTGTTAATATTGATTATTTTCTATTGAAATTGAACATAAAAATCTTATGTGCTCTGTTGAATTGCAACAAAAATTTGCTACTAGTATTGATTTTTTTTTATCTTGACTATGCGTACATATGTGTCGTCAGTGTGTTTTGATTGATTTTTTGTTTTTGTCAACAATGTGTTTTTATTATGACTAGTTTTTTATTTTAATATTATATGCAGAGATGGTTCATGTTGAGCATTCACATGAATCCAATAAAGATCTTTCAAATAAAGAGAGATGGGTAATATACAATGCTCTACTGGAGAGGAGCGTTGATGGAAAACTAAAGAAGTTTACGACTCAAGAAGTTTCTGATTTATTTTCGGTACCTATCCTAACGGTTCAAAGAATTTGGCGACGAGCAAAAGAAATTTTTTCTAACGGAGGAGATGTCAATGTATCCCACAAAAGATCAGGAAATTGTGGTTGCAAAAAAATCGCACTTGATTTGAATCAAGTTCTTGATATTCCATTACACAAGAGAACAACTTTAAGATCGCTTTCAGTGGCTTTGGATTTGAGTTATACAACATTACATAGACGTTTCAAGGAAGGGAGTATTCGACGTCATACTAATGCCATCAAACCAAGTTTGAAGGATGAAAATATAAAGAAAATGTTAGAGTTTTGTTTCTCCATGTTGGACAACGATACTTTGGCTCATGAACCAAAATTTGTTGATATGCACAACATTGTGCATATCGATGAAAAATGGTTTTATATGACAAAGAAAACGGAAAATTATTATCTACTCCCGACCGAAGAAGAGCCACATCGTACATGTATGAGTAAGAATTTTATTGGAAAAGTGATGTTTTTAGCTGCGATGGCTCGACCAAGGTTTGACGATGAAGGAAATGAGGTATTTTCTTGAAAAATATGAGTATTTCCTTTCGTTACTAGGCAACCGGCTCAGAGGCGAAGTAAACATAGAGATGCTGGAACGTTAGAGTTGAAAGCATCAACTTCCGTTAAAAGAGAGGACATACGAGCTTGCTTGATTGAAAAAGTAATTCCGATAATTCATGAAAAATGGCCAAAGGAAGATCGGGGAAAGACTATTTTTATTCAACAAGACAATGCAAGAACACATGTTGACTGTGGTGATAAAGAGTTTCATGAAGCTGCTTCGAAAAATGGTTTTGATATTCGATTGATGTGCCAACCACCGAATTCGCTGGATCTAAATATTTTGGATTTTGGATTTTTCAGTGCCATTCAAGCACTACAACATAAGACATGCCCCAAAACCGTAAAAGATCTTGTTCGCGCGGTCGAAGAATCATTTGATGCATATCCAACGAAAAAGATAAATCATATTTTTTTGACTCTTCAAACATGCATGAAAGAGATCATGAAAGTTGGAGGAACGAACAAATATAAAATACCTCACATCACTACAAGAAAACTGCCTATTTCCAACGAAAGTTTACGACGGATTTAAATCGATGTAACATTACATCGAGTTTACGACGATTTTACGACGAAATATGTGTTCGATGTAACTTCCTCGTAAATATATGTCGTCGTATAATCGTCGTACTTTTACGACTATATTACGACGGTTATACGACGACATAATAAATCGTCGTAAAATCGATGGAAAAATTACATCGAGTTTACGACGAATATGACTCTCGCATTTACGTTGTAAATTCGATGTAATTTTACATCGAATTTACAACGGTTTATATTACATCGAGTTTACATCGATAGTTTCTAGTTTGGTAGCACACGTTTTTTTATTGATTTACCTAACAAATTTACATCGAATTTACATCG
>PKMM01011780.1:116880-156501 GCA_002933915.1 Eutrema heterophyllum
ATTATTTATTAATATATATTTAAAATTATTATTTATTAATTAATATAATTCGATATATCGTCGTAAAATCGTCGTAACCAATCCATCGTAAAATCGTCGTACACCATCCGTCGTACATTCGTCGTAAGATCGTCGTAAATCATACGTCATAACATCGTCGTATTGATCCGTCTTATAATCGTCGTAAAACCTCAGTGGTATAATCGTCGTAAACTCGTCGTAATATTACGACGAAATTACGACGAATGTTTTACGACGGTTCTACGACGATTTATATACGTCCCAGAATTTACGACGATTTTGCGACGATTAGGGTTTAACGACGAACGGTTTACGACGAATTGGCAATCGTAGCTAAATCGTCCCAAACCCTGTTTTACATCGATTTTACATCGATTCTGTCCGTTGTAAAATGAATGTTTTCTTGTAGTGCATGAAGAAGTCTACACTCGAAAAAGAGGGTCGTCTTCCTACTCAAATAAGTTGCGAAGCTTCAATAGTCGAAAATGTTGTCAACATATTAGCTTCGGCAGATTAGCTTTGTGTGGTAATTTCTTGTTTTTATCTAAAAATATTCATAGTTATTGGGTTTTCATTTTAAATATATTGGCATGTGGTATTGATCAGTTGACTAACTTCAGACAATCCAATTTTAAAAAATGCACACAATATTTATTTTAGAATATTCTTTGTAAAATATCAGCTCAAACTTATTAATCTTATTCATTTTTATAATGTGAAATTTATACTCCACATCTTTATTACAAATAATTTTCAACGTACTACTCTCAAATCAGAACATGATCTTAATTTTTTTTTAAACTTGGCAAATAAATTTTCAACATCTCCAGTACTCTCTCATCGAAGTAAGGCTTGTTCAAATCATACTTGTGATTACCATGAAAATTCTCCTTCTTCTTGTGAAATTCTCCTTCATCATCGTAAGGCTTGTTCAAATCAAATTCGTGATTGACATGAAAATTCTCCTTCATCTTCGTAAGGCTTGTTCAAATCAAATTCGTGATTGACATGGAAATTCTCCTTCGTCTTGTGAAATTCTCCTTCATCATTTTTTTCTATTTTTTCTTGTTTCATTTTATGTTTTAGGGTGTTAGAAAAAGAAAAAAAAAACGTTGGTTTGATTTTATAGTTGACAGAAGAGATCTTTGAACTTACTAATAATTGTGGCTTGAAAATTTGCACCTCTCTTCAATGTACTATGACTTCTCGTTAATAGTATAAGGATATAATAGTGAAATAATGACAATTTTTACATAGAATATTGAGAACATCAGTTAATTTGAAACAAAAAAATTCTCCTTAAACATTAACTATTATGGATCAGAGGGAGTATTATTTATTCAGTGCAGCATCAAACCCCATGTATACAACATTAACATAAAACATCAAAGTGCACATGTAACAAAGATTATTGTACCAGAGAAGTGGTGATCTAGTGGTAACACAAAAGGTTGGTTCTCTTGTGCCCTGGATTCAATTCCCCTTTGGGACGGAAAATTATTATTTAAATCGGAATATCCAAAGGTTGACTCCGAGTGCTGGGAGAGATTATAGGCCGGAGGTAACAAAACTTCTAAACAACTCATGTTGACAAAAAAAAAAATACATAACAACTCCTAAACTATAGCCTCTTAATAAACAAAACTTCTACACATACAGTAGTTGTATAACACCGAATTATTCAAAATTAAATTGACTGCTGAAACTAAGAGAAATAAATCGGAACCAGTCCTTTTTCATCGAACAAAAGATATTCAATATGTACATACTTACAATTCACTAAATTGTGTGTTCTCCATATCGATCTGCATCTGAAAATGAGTTATATGCAAACGAGTATTCAACAAATATAACTACTTTCCAGTGAGTTAGCTACGTAAAAAGTTGTAAGAGGCAAATTGTTCACTTATGCAAAACACAAGTTTAAAACTATAAAGTGATTCTTCTTTCTCTTCTTGACATATTTGGATTTTTTTTTTGTGGTCTTCCTTGCCTCTTTTTTTTTTTTTTTTAACTTTCTTCTTGTGCTCTTTCCTTGCATATTTCTTGTCTTCAAGACCAAATTCTTCGTTACTTTTACTTTCATCGTCTTCTCCTTCTTCTTGTTCATATTTTTCCTCTTCAACATCCACATTTATTGGTTGCTCATCTACTTTAGGAAAAGCATCTTTAAGCCCCATTATTGTTTGGTACAACATGTCTCATGTGTCCTGCCTGCTTATTATCTTTTCTACATCAATCCGAGTTATTCACAACATCCAAGATTTCGGTATGTATGACTGATCATATATCACAAAAACAAAAAAAATTAAAGATGATTTTATATCTTCACATATCACTTCTAACGACTGAATACTTTACTAACCTTCACGAATACTGATTTGGCGTAGCCCAAAGTGATGTTTCTTTGATTGCCTCAAACAATTCTTCATCTCTTTCTAATAAATCAGATGCTACACATGCATCTTCAATGAAACAATGAATTGTAAACTAATTGTAAAAATATAATTGAATAACTCATAAGAAAAAGTGTTATGTTGGCTTTTATGTTTAAGGGTATGTTTGCCAATAGAATTACCAATTTTCTGTTTTGTCCAAATATATTGGTTTTTGTTCCAAACATATTTTTTTGGAAACTGAACGTATGATACATCCTCCGCTTCAAGTTCTTCTTTATTTATGGCTAACCATCTAGTAAATATGCTTTTTTTGTAACTCCATATTAGTAGCAATTGCTTTCAAGTGAACTTTATTTTCCTTTTGGTAGTTCTAAATTAGTTTGAAGTTCTTCAACATTAAATTAATGTATACGATGTTGTTTTTCAAAATTATGAGTTGAGTGCATTTTGAAATTAATATATATGAAAGAAGAGATGTTGTACATAACATAAATATAATTTGAAAAAACATAAGTGGTAAAAAAAGCAACCTCTGCTAAAATAAGCGATTATGAACGAAAAAGTACAAGCAAAAAGATTGTGACTAAAAAAGACAACCGTAAAACTTAAAAAAGACAACTTTTGATAAAATTAGTGATTACGTACGAAAATGTACAAACAAAGAGGTTAAGACTAAAAGACATAACTGTAGAATGATAGTATTGAGATTGTTATTATTAATAGATAAGGCCATATCCTCGTGAGTACAAGTTACAACACACCATACGTTACAAAACGTAATTATTCTATTTTGGTCAACACGTTATAATTAACGGTATAGAATATACTCATATACCATAATTAGTTTTTTTTTCCTTTTTGGTCTTTTAAGAGACATCGGTGAGACGCATATAACCTTTCTTCGACGGAAGATCGGGCAGTCTTGAAACCCTGAGGAAACATCCGACTCACTAAGCCCATTAACGAGCACAGTAATACATTCTAAAAACATATCTGAAGATGGGCTAAAGACGAAGTCGGTCCAACAAGAAATCTCAGCCCACCCGTAGATTCCACCAAGTTAGTTGAATCAGTCAAAAGTATCTTCCAACAGCTTGGAGCCGTTCCGAGGTTTAAGCGATCACGTGGCACGCGGACTCCCGAGATACGCGGAAGCGGTTATGACCTCAAAGAAAACTATATAAAAAGAGTCAAACCTTAATTTTATACATCTGATTCTTTTTAACCTAATTACTTTATGTTCATCGAAACTTCTCTGTAATTCATCTCTCTTCGAAATACTACATATTTAATTTCTTCCAAGTGTGGAATTTAGCACCCACAACTTTACTTCTATATGGTGAAGATCATATTCACGCGGGTTAAGAATGGGGAAAAAATACTAAGACCAGGGGGAAGATCAGGGCTCGACAAAACATAAAGTATCATGGTACGTTTGATTACATTTTTATAAGCTCAACTAAAATTTCAAATATAATTTGATTACATTCACATTCGATTCATATCTATTTGGTTTCAATCCCCCGTTCGACCGGTAAGGCGTCGTAGTAGACGGCTTTACGAAACAAACATACGGTATTTTTATTAATATAAGGCCATACCCTCGTGAGTACAACACACCATGCGTTACAAAACGTAGTTATTCTATTTTGGTCAACACGTTATAAACGTTATTATACATTATACCAAAAAAAAACAAAAACATAAATTAGTATTTTTTTTTGGGGGGGGGGGGGGTCTTTCAAGAGACATCGGTGAGACGCATATAGCCTTTCTTTGACGGAAGATCGGCAGTCTTGAAACCCTGAGGAAACATCTTCTTAGCCTCTTCGTCTGATACCGAAGGCGAAATCACAACCGGTTCGTCCGGTTTCCAGTTAACGGGAGTTGCAATCTTGTTCTTGTGTTTGGAAGCCATCAACAACGAGTCTAAAGCCCTCAACACTTCGTCCATGTTACGTCCCGTGGTCGACGGATACAAGAAACTCAACTTTATCTATTACAAAAATTCAATAACCAACCAATAAATCATATTTACATGCAATAGTACTAATTAATGAAATTATTATAATCATTAATACCTTACTATCAGGACCGACGATATGAAGGGCACGAGACGGACCGTTCTCGATTGGATCAACCATGTTAAGCTGAGGAATGATCTCTTTGTTCGGGTCAGCGATTATCGGGTACTTCACCTTGCTTCCAGGCTATATTAATTATATATGTCACACCCAATAAAACACAAAAGTGTTATTTTAGATTTAATCAAAACGAGAATATGATCTCTAGCTAGATCAAATATTAACTAGTTTTGTATTGTATGCATGCATGAGATTAATTAACTATACCGTAAAGGCTTCGATGTCTTTGATCCAGTCTTTGTGTGACTGTATGTCGTCACAAGACAAACCCAGGAGCTTCACACCTCTATGTTCGAACTCATGAGCGTATTTGCCCATCGCGCCGAGCTCCGTCGTGCATACAGGTGTGAAATCCCCTGAGTAACCGTCAATTTCAAAATGGTGAATCAAAAGGAAATAAATTAGAATTGTAACAAAAGTAGTAAATATATATATAAGCATATATTTGGGACGTGATGCTGATATATTTCGGTTCAATTTCAAGATATAGTAACGCTCAAATATACCGGGATGAGAGAAGAGGACGGTCCAAGAATCGGCGAAGTAGTCATGAAGCTTGAAATTGTTAAGTGTTGTCTCCACCTCAAGGTTCGGCACCGTGTCTCCTAGTGTGATCCCTGGCATTTTTCTTGGTATATGAATCTATATAATTATATAAGTAAAGGAAATTGAGTTGATGATCGGTTAAATAGAGATCACAAACTTATAGATTCAAAAGAGAGAGAGAGAGAATCTTGATGTTCAAACGAGAGGTGACTGCATGCAAAGTGTATCGCGTGGCGTTCTTACGATATGGGTTCACGCCACGTGCTTGTATGATCCTTCAAATAAAACAACTCTTTCGTTTCGAGAAAAGTTCAAAGCTAATGCAACAACGATTTCTAAGAGGCTCCAATAACCAAGTGTTATTAGTTCAAGACGATTTCTAAGAGGTTCCAATAACCAAGAGGTTCCAATAACCAAATGTTATTAGTTATCTTAGGCAAAATCTAGAAGTTATAAGCTCGACTAATGTTCGAGACAAAACTAATATTATATGTCGTGGATCTGTGGTTCTGGATCTATTGGATCTATGAGATTATGGGTTTCGGCCCAAAATTTCCTAATAATTTAGAAAATAAAAAAGAATTAAAAATAAGGGACTCGAATATTTGTATCCTATTTAGCTTTTTTTTTACTCGTGTAATCGACAAAATTTCGAGTTTACAATCAAAAACGTTGTCGGATTGAGTTTTCCACATTTGGGCCAAGATGGGCCCACGAATAAAACGGCGTCGTAGCTTGAAAAAGATTAGATCCTCGGAGCGACCTAGAAGGATTACAAGTGCTTAAACGTTTCGTCGAAGAAGCCGAAAACTTCTGTGGGATCTGGAAGCTCTCTCTCTGTCTCTCGTTTCCCCTCTCTCCCGCTTAACGCTTCTCTGCTTATTTCTTCTTCCTCTGGTTTTTTCAAACGTCTTTTTTTTTTTTTTTTCTGCTTTTTGTTGACCACGGACGCTTTTCTTTGGTATGGCCTCTAATTCTAATCACACACACACTCTTGGTTTTGTTAATCGTTCCTTTCGTCAAAACTCGGAGAATCTGTATTTTTTTTAATTTGTTATTTATCTCTTTGTGGTCGCTGTTTCTTGTTTCAGTTGTGTATACGAGTAATTAGCTTGATTTCTCCTGGGGATTGTCTTTCAAGTTGATTCTTCCCAGTTTAGGGTTTTTTTTGGGTGTTGAAATCAATATTCGTTTATATTTCCAGAATTGGAAGTTTTCTTTTTGAGTTTTTGTTTTGTTTTTTCCTTCGAACGGTTTAGTTAATCATAAATTCGAGATCAGGCTTTAGCTTGATAAGATTCTTGCTGGGTCTCGAGAATTTTGATGAATTAGTAGGAAGCTCTTGAGTTTTTTTTAGGATTTAGCTGCTAAATTTGATCGAGACTGTACATTTGACCGTTTGGTGACAGAAAGATTAGCTTTTTCTAGAAATATCAAGTAGCTGAATTTCATTTCTAACGGCTCTTTAATTTGTCAAAATGCTATGATTGTTTTTGTCTTTATGTTGTGTATTGATTGATAATTTGTGATATATCATGTAGATGGAGGTGCAAAGCTTATTAAACTTTGATTTGGATCCTGGTCCTGTTGATCAATCTATATTGGTGTGGCAACATGAGCATAGATCAGCTGCCATATGGGAAGATGAGGTGTGTAGTCGTTTAGTCATTTACTTTTTCTTGTTTAGCTTCCGGTGTTAAAAGTGTTCACTTTCAGGTTCCTCCCCGTGAACTGACATGCCGGCACAAATTATTGGGCATGCGAGATTGGCCTCTGGACCCTCTTGTGTGTCAAAAGCTGATCGAGTTTGGGCTGTATGGAGTGTACAAGGTTGCCTTCATACAGCTTGATTATGCCCTGATAACAGCTCTGGTGGAGAGATGGAGACCTGAAACGCATACTTTCCATCTTCCTGCTGGAGAGATCACAGTGACATTACAAGATGTGAACATATTGTTGGGTCTCCGTGTGGATGGACCTGCGGTAACTGGTAGTACAAAAAATAATTGGGCTGATTTATGTGAGGACCTGCTAGGTCTCAGACCAGGTGCCAAGGATCTACATGGTTCTCATGTGTCCCTAGCATGGCTACGTGATAATTTTCGGAATCTACCTGCTGACCCTGATGAAGATACGTTGAAGTGTCACACTAGGGCTTTCGTGCTAGCTTTGATGAGTGGTTTTCTTTACGGGGATAAGTCTAAACATGATGTGGCTTTGACATTTCTCCCTCTGCTAAGGTACTTTGATGAAGTGGCTCAACTTAGCTGGGGTAGTGCTACTCTAGCACTTCTCTACAGAGAGTTGTGTCGGGCAAGTAAAAGGACTGTTTCTACCATATGTGGCCCTCTTGTTCTGCTTCAGTTATGGGCATGGGAACGACTGCATGTTGGCCGTCCAGGAAGACTTAAAGATGTTGGTGCTTCGTATATGGATGGCATAGATGGTGCTTTACCAGATCCATTAGGCTGTAGGTAATTGAGATTTATCATATTGTGTTCAGTTTGTTCGTACAAGTGTAATTTCAATTTGCTTCGCTTATGAATCTGCTTGAAAGCTAGGTGGAGGGCTTCTCTGAGTCATAAAGAGAATCCTCGCGGAGGACTGGATTTTTACAGAGACCAATTTGACCAGCAGAAAGATGAGCAGGTATAAAACTGATCTTCTATAGCACTTAAAATTTAAGCTATGATAGAGTGTAGTGATGGAATATCCAAAATGGTATTGTATTACTGAATTCCATAAGTTACGTAGATATAAGGCAAACTTCTTTATTTTCCCATAATATATATCAAAAGATCTCTGAAACGGTGGTTGATGTAAACGACTTGGGATCTTCTTTTATTTGTGGATGTAGGTTATATGGCAGCCTTACACTCCGGATCTTCTAGCAAAGCTTCCTCTTATATGTCTTAGTGGTCAGAACATATGGCGAACAGTCGCACCCTTAATTTGTTTTGATGTTGTTGAGTGGCATCGCCCTGATCGGATACTGAGACAGTTTGGTCTTCACCAAACAATTCCAGCACCTTGTGATAATGAAAAAGCTCTTCATTCTATTGACAAAAGAGGGAAGTCAGAGTATGACTGGTCAGCACGTCATAGTCGACATATTGAGTTGTGGGAGGCACGTCAGTCATCTGTTGTTTTCGGTGAGCCAGAGTGTAGCCCAATGGACTATAATGATCCATATATGGAGTGGTACCGCAGAATTACTAGAAGAATTATCAGTCCTATGAACGAGAGGCGCCCTGGGCAATTTCTACCCACTGGTTTTGCTTTCCAAGTGCTTGTAAGGCATAATGATCAACATAATAAATTCTACAGTTATTCTGCTTGCTTAACTCTCATTAACCAATATAAAATTGCAGGTTCAGAGAGTTGCAGCCATTCATGCTCGATCTAAGGCTTCGCTTGAAGAGGAACTTACTGTTGACACCGCGAGGCAAACATTACAAAATATCGTTGATATGTGTGCAGGCGCCCTTCAACTCAATGCGCCTTTAGGATCATTATCTAATGGTAGGATTTCCATAAGAACTACTAGAATAATGTTTAGGCTACAAGTCCTTTTCTTAGTTATTTCTACTTAAAACACTTTTAGTGACTTGGTGATGTATTAGATTGTAACCAAGAGAAGAAAGGAATATGAGATAGTCCTTAATTCAAATCATGCCTTCATGATATGAAAAAATAAGTTAATCACATCTGCAGATCATGTTGCATGCTCGTGTCCTTAACAAATTTTGTGTAGACTTATCTTTTTAACTTTGCTGATTCCTTTGTTATAGGCTCTGTTGCTCAAGCTCCAACTCCAGGACCATTTCTGATGTTACCTCAACCTACGCCTACAATAATATCACAAAAGCCATTACCTTTGAATGAAATGGGAATAGATGATGGTCTCTCGGCAGAACCTTTGGAAGTGATGCCACCTGTTCAGGATATAGGATGTGAGCAGTCTTTACCATCAGTTTCCCAGAAACCTCTTTTCTGGCCTTCGGGAGGGAAGCTTACTTTCAGTTGGATTTGTGATGTTATGTTGGGGTTTGATTGGTCTTCGAGGAATCTCCCACCTTGTGAATTTTCAAGTGTTCTGCCTTTTAACGTCTTGGATGAGCTGGTTCTCTCTGCTTCCAAAATCCTGAAAAAAGAGCCAAACTGCGTTAGGATAGATAGTGACAAAGCAAAGGTCGTTGTGGTCGGTGATCTACATGGGCAGCTACATGATTTGATGTTCCTTATGCAGGATGCAGGATTCCCAAATGGTGATCAGTTCTATGTGTTCAATGGGAACTATGTAGACAACGGAGCATGGGGTTTGGAAACCTTCTTACTTCTTTTATCATGGAAGGTAAGGTTATCATCCTTGAATTTTTGTTAAATTGATATTTGTGTCTGTGGACCCCAAAGAGGCAGCACTTTTGCTAATGTCAAAGATAAATTAGACAGCTTGGATTGTCATTTTGCAACATATTTTAATAGTAGGCACTTCATTTTTTTGCTAGGTGTTTCTACCGGATAGAGTGTATCTTCTACGTGGCAGTCACGAGAGCGAAAGTTGTACATCACTGTATGGATTTAAAAATGAAGTATTAACCAAGTATGGAGATAAAGGAGCAGTTGTCTACAAAAAGTGCTTGGAATGCTTCCAGTTACTCCCTTTGGCTTCTGTGATTGGTGGGAAGGTATTTACAGCTCACGGAGGTCTTTTTCGTGATGTATCAAGCTTTCTCGCTGACAAGCAAGAACGAAGCAGAAAACGCAAGCGGACTCAGAAAAAGCAAGCGGATCCTAGTGTTCTTGAGACTGAAAATAGGTCTGAGTCCTTGCCTCTTGGCTCGTTGAAGGACTTATCTAAAGTGAAAAGGCGTGTTATCGATCCTCCTGCTGAAGGTTCAAACTTGATTCCTGGTGACATTCTTTGGTCAGATCCATCTAAGGACACGGGCCTCTTTCTTAACAAAGAGAGTGGCATTGGTTTGTTGTGGGGTCCTGATTGCACCGCGAAGTTCCTGCAAGAAAATGATCTAAAGGTTAGATCGTTCAGTTTTCGTGAAACTAAATTGTCAAAAAGATTGCACCTAGAGGCATTGAAAATTTGATTGAAGAATTGAGTGGGTTTTTCATCAACCAAATGCTTATATTTGGGATATAAACAGAACACTTTCAATCTTTTTGTATATTTAAACCAAGTTAGGTGTGTCTGTTACTCTTTCAGCATCATGATGTCATTTCTTTCTATGGCAGTTGATCATCAGAGGGAAGGAAGCTCCTGACAAAAGGGCAAAACGAGATGGTCTTCCATCAATGAATGAAGGGTATGCAAAAGACCATGAAGGGCTTATAACTTTGTTCAGTGCTCCTGATCATCCTCAGTTTCAGGTATGCTCTTGCGAATCAACAAATGATTATCTTATATATTTTTCGCTTCGTTGTATTTATTTTATTTTTTAATTCTCGCTAGAAGAGTTTCTCATTTTTTTTGTGACTTATGTTTGAGCTTCAACACAAAGCTGAGTACTTGTTGTCTTGTATGCAGGATACAGAGGAGAGACACAACAACAAAGGAGCCTACTTAATTCTGCAAATCCCAGAATTTGAGGAGCCTGAAATTCATGTGTTTGAAGCAGTGTCTCCGAGACCAAAGGTAGTTCTACAGCTAATGATGAGACTTCTAATTTTGATCTCTCTTACTTTATTCTTGATATATGTACTGACATCCACAGGCTGAGGCGTACTATGACTACAGAGGCCTGATTCATTCAACTGGAAATTTAGTGCACAATAATACTAATTCTGTTGATTCACCATCCTTGGCGCCTGATGACAACAATTGTTTACCATCTTCTAAGAATGTAGAACATAAGTCCATGGATCTCTCTGAATCGATGGAAGTTGATGAAAAAGATGATGTTGATTCCAAGTGCTCGGAATCTAGAACTGATGAAGTTACAGCTTTTTCAACTCTAGCATCAAGTGATAAAGATATGGTTGATTCTTCAGAGAAGACTGAAAATGGTTCCAAAGAAGCTGACCATTCAGAAACTGCAGAGATTAGTAAAGATTTATCGGATACGGTTGGAAAAACGGAATCTCGCAGCAGAACAGAAAGTATGTTTGAAGCTACGGAAACTGCTGAAAAACTTGAATCTAGAGCTCCTAAAGCTATTGATCTGGAACCGCCACTAGCTTGTGATCTGCATGTGCTTGATTCTGGAAAGTCCATAGAATCTAGGACAGAGAAAGCCGCAGACCGTGAATCAATGGCAGATGAAATTGCTGGTGAATCTATATCCAGAATTAGAGAAGAAAATGATGTAGAAGCCTCCAACTCTACTAAGATTTCGGAAGAGAAAGCAGAAAAAGGAAGAAAGAGCGACTCTCTTGAGGCCTCAAATAATGTAAATGTAGAAGAGGCTCGTGATGCCAAACCAAGAGTAGATGACTGCAGTACCACTGGTGATGCAGCAGTGGAATTAGAAATCACATATGATGAGAAACCGGAAAATGCAGTAACTGAAATCACAGGGAACGATATAGCTGAATGTACGACTGACAGAAACAGAGACATAGCCACCGACGGTGCTGAGAAGTCGGAACTTTCAACCAGCAAACTCAATTATTCAGAGCCCATTGAAGATATGGTTGATTTTGATATGGAAGACATAGCCACCGATGATGTTGATGCTGATCGGGGGACTGTAAATGGTGGGCTCAACGCAGACTGTACCAGTTTATCCAAATGTCTAACCAGCAACCCAGGTGGGTCTGAGCTAGTGGTGGCTCATGACAAGTTTACAAAAATTACGAAACCTTCTTGTGATAAGGATCATGGAGAGTCTGCAGATAAGCCAGAGAGAGTAATCAAACTGGTTACCTATTCTAAGCGTAAGTCATCTGACAAAAAACACATGGTTGATTCTAGTGAAGAACTCCAAAAGAAGATCAATGAGGCTGTTGATTCTAACACCAAGGGTGCTCTTGACAAGTCACACTCAGTTCCAAGAGATATGGACTCGTGAAGTCTCGTTCCGCTGGTCTTCTTTCAAACCGAGGTAAATCTAATCTCTCTTACAAACAGCCATTTGCCTCGCAAGTTACACCAACTTTGTATTCTGGCAATATTTCCATGCCGTTTATAACACGGTGTTACTTTTTGGTGGTTCTGTTTGAATAGATTTAGTAGGTTTTGTGGAACATTTCATTTCCAACGCACGCATCTTGTTGCCATGAGCATATGATTGATATACAATAACTATTTTTATCTCACACATCTTGAGTTTCTCTTGCAGATGATGAGCAGCCAGCTCAATCTCTTTGGATGTGTACTCATAAGTCAATGTACAGTGGCCACATAATAGCCTAGCTGGTCAAATCCATCTGAACCGGATCCGGTTTGCTAATTTAAGTTTAGATGTTAGAGATTTTCTCTGTACTTACAGATTTTAGTTAGGGAGATTTTTTGTTATTTTTTTCTTAAATTAAGAAATAAGTTGTCTTTCATCATCATTGCCGAAGCCGGATCTTACTATTAATTGACAATACGCTTAAGTTACCACTTTGATTCTTAGCCAATGAAATATATGACGTCAATGCCACTTGTTTTAATCTTATATTTTGATTGGCTGATGAAACTGCATTTGTTTTTTTTTTTTTTTTTTTGACCGGACGCGGATCTTTTGACCCGAATTTAAACTCTCGGATTTTTTGAGATGTTTTAATTTCATTGGCTAATCTTTAATGATATATATTTAAAATTAGTTTTTTCCCATGCTGATCAATAGTCATCTATGCTGAAGAGGTTTTCCCTTATTTGTTGACGAAGATATTAGTTCTTTAATATTATATTATCAAGCTCTATTTAATTTTATTTACTACTATTTTAACAAAACCTCGATGATACATTTTATAGAGAACAAGACTTCATGGCACCCTTGAACAAGATTTGATAACTCTGTTTGAAAATGTGGTGAGAGAAGGTCATTTCATATCTATCGACTATCAACGCATTCTTTTTAAATTCTGATATGTTGAAGACCTATTTTTTCCCGCAAAATATGACATTTTTTCGATCGACTAAGATAAAACCGACATATCTTTATTCAGTCTATGCTAATAGGGAACAAGACTTCATGGGTGATTTGTACATTAAGCTTTGTCGTTTCATATTCCAATAAGATTAATGTACAATTATTCTATCACACCCAACTATTAAACAAATCACTCAGGCCAATAATCTTATGTCTAATTTCTTTCTTTATTAGCTCATGCTAATTTCTATTGTTCTTTCTTTAAATTTGATGTTATATATATATCTTTATTCAGCCCATGCTAATAGGGAACAAGACTTCATCGGTGATTTGTATATTACGCTTTGTCGTTTCATATTCCAATAAGATTAATGTACAATTATTCTATCACGCCCAGCTATTAAACAAATCACACACGCCAATAATCTTATGTTTCATTTCTTTCTTTATTCAGTCCATGCTAATTTCTATTGTTCTTTCTTTAAATTTGATGTTATATATATCTCTAGAGTTTCAAACTCTAAATAACCAAGAAACTTTTAAACTAACTTTCATTATGTCTATAGTCTCTAGAAATAGTTCTTAACTTCTTTTCAATGCGCTTGATTTATCTTGCGAAACCCAAAAGATTAAGGCGCATGTTTTGGTTCTTTGGAAATCATTCAAAAAACGAGGGAATAACACTATAGAGATGGTGTTGGTTGACGAAGAGGTTCGTTTCAAATACACACTTGAAGTTAATTATCTCGTAAATTTATTTACATTACTTAATTTCTTTACATTGCTTAATTCATTCAGTTACTTTTTATAGGGAACAAGACTACATGCTACCCTTGAAGAAGAATTGATAAGCAAGCATGCAAAAGATTTAAAGGAAGGCGAATATGTCTCCTTAAATGCATTCTTTCTAAAGGAATATTCTGATATGTTGAAGAAATCTAGGTTCTCTCACAAGTTCACATTTTTCCGATCCACTAAAATTAAACCAGTAGATGCTTTTTTGGTTAACAATATTGACCAATATTTAGTTGACTTTAGCGAGATATTGTTCAATATTAGCATTGATACATCTAACTTGATTGGTATGTTATAATTTAAGGAAATATATATCATTGTTTTTTAAAAAGCCCAATATTATTATTTCTGTAAAAAAAATTTACATTAGCTCAATTGTGATGTGCAGATGTTATAGGGCAAATTGTTAATGTTCAATCCATTGAGGATGTTGTTCTCCGTGGGAAGACTACCTCCACCACGAAACTAGAGGTGACTCTACGAGATGTCCGGTAAGTCATCATCTCCATACTATTTGAAATTGTTAATGTTAAATAAAAATATTACAATATCATAATTCTAACATGTTATTCGTATTTGTAGTAATGATCGTTTGCAATGTACTTTATGGGGAGAGTATGCCCATCAGGTACATTCATATGCTGAAACACACAAAACTGGTGTGGTTGTTTGTGTTATGAAGTTGGTTCAAATCAAAAGGTACAAAGATACATTTGTTTGCGGATATGTTCCTACGTATTTTCAAACCAATACATATTAATTAATTGCTTATTTTTGTAACAGGTCATGTTAGCATATCTAATGCTTTTAACACAACAAGAATTGTGTTCGATCCAGAGACGGATCATGTCGTGAAGTTCAAGAGCATGTAAGTAATATTGAAAATAATATCGAATAGCAATTGATATGCATGTTGCTATTAATTAATATGTGAGAAATTATATATAGGTTACCAATTGACAATCATCAAACTATCACCCGAAATGATCCAACACTGCAAATTTCATGGGGTAGTCAAATGGTGAACATGCATGATGAATTCTTTGGGAGAAACCGTAGAAATACGGTTTATGGAATACTAGAGCCTAATGTGGTGAGTTAGTACATTCAATGATTATCACTAATCCTGTCTTTTATAATCAAAGTTATGAGTTCGGATCAACTACCGAACTATTTTTTAAAAGTATTTTTTATACAATAGGTCGGCAAGTTTGTGATGACAGCTACCGTTCGAACCATTGAAAATCCGGGAAAGTGGTGTTACTACTCTTGCAAGTTGTGTAACACGAAGGTTCAACCATATGGTGACGATTCAGATGATGAGGAAAATCAGAAGACGGTCTATAGTTGTAAGACTCATGGTGACATCGAAGAAGGTCTTACAAGGTTGTGAAATAACGAATCATCGTGTCTTTTTTTTATCGGGAATTTTAGCACTAATGGTTACTATTTTGAAATATTATTGCATGTATGTACTATGTGATCCTGCGAGTGTCTGATGACTCAGAAGGAGATACTAAATTTCTTTTTTTTAATGACTCCGGAGAGAGGTTGCTGAATAAGTCAGCCAAAGCATTAGCAGAGGAAATCGATCTGGTAATATTTTAGCATATAAAATCTGTAATTTTGATTTTACGACAAAAAATAATATATTATATGTAATGGTCCATAACTTGCTAATGTGATTAATCGTGTAATAGGAAACCGGTATAACTATACCCCCTACATTGACCGATGTCATTGGGAAAAAATATCTCTTCAAAATCAAAGTTCCTGTCGATGATAAAATGGATAATACCAAAGCATATGTTGTCGAACTTGTTTGGGATAATATTGAAGCGATTGAAAGATTTGAATCACAAGCTAATGATTCTCAGGTAATCATTATGAGCTTATCTAACAAAAAACCAATGTTATTTAGAAAATATCTAATCATTAAAGGTTATTAATTTGACGATTTTATAGAAAACCCCACTATTACTTACAAGTGCTGGAGAGGGTTCTGACACTACACCCGGTGATTCATTGACACCTCTTTCTGTGACGAAAGGGAAGAATACAAAAAGGGTTGATCCTGAAGATAGAAGATCGGTTACAAGGAAGCTTAAAGTCGAAAAAAACTGATGGAGTTGATGGAGTTGATGGATGGGTTGCAATTGGTTTGGTTGATGCTATCTTTTTAATGTTATATTTTATGACTATGGTTTTATTTTTTTTGAAATCGCAACTCTGTGTGGATTGTTTTATGACTATGGAGTTATGCTTAAAAATACATAAAATAAACACATACGTTAATTTCAGACTTAACCGTGTTAAGATTTTGTTCATGGGTTAAACAACTATGTATTTCTAATGGGACTGTATTATCTAATGTAAACTTTATGCATGTTCTTTAGCGCATTAAATATATTTTCATTATTCCAAATAACAAAAAGATGCATCTTCCTAAAAAAAGGTTCCACTATTAAAACTACCAAAATATACACTTCATCAATCCTTTTTTGTCAAAAAAGCAGAAAACAATGGATTTCTATGTTCTTATTTCGTCTCTACTATTAGGAGGTACCAGGGAAGCCATTCGATGTAAACTACTTAGGAAGTGGAAGTTAAGTAGAAATTATTTGACCGTAATTTGGTTATATTTGTTAATTAAATTTTAAAGATGGGGATTAAAAGATAATCGAAAGTAATGTCAGTAAATTCAGAAGTTTACTAATTTAAAATAAAGGGAATATATCACAAGCTCACTCACTCTCCTTCAATCGTGTATATAGATGGAATATATAAGATAAATGGAATATATCTGAAGCTCACTCATTACTGATTAAGTCGTTTTTCAACACATCAATTACCCTAATGTGTAGACTACCGCAATCATAACGGTTTGTCGTTGAGTACTTAGGGATCGAATCCACAGAGAGAAAGAACAGCACAGTAAGAATACAAGAAACTACTTAAGCTAAGCTAAACGGTTTTTTCGTTGGTTTTTATTCTAAAAACTAATTACGATAAAACTAGAAAATAAAAGACAGAGAATAAAAACATACATGACAATTAAAATGATTACAAGCTAGTTCAAGAAATACAGATTCAAAGAAAACAAGACACTAAAATCGGTTTCAATCAAGAAAAGAAAGATATGGATCGTAGGAAATGGCATTCGATTAAGAGTGTTCGATGATTCACTAATGATGTTTCTAATCACTCAATGAGCTGAATTCTATGGCAAGGAACACATACAAATAGTTTAACTCACTCTCATGATGCTAAACCCTTCATTGATAATTCAAATTAGCTAATCTCTCAATTGCTACAAAAGTATCAACAAGCATAAAACACAAATCCTTTTTAGCCAATTAATGATCCTTAGTCATGATTCTCATCTTGCTAAGCATCAAAAACATGATTAGAAATCTTCTAGACAATTACCAAACCTCTCTCAAGTGTAATTTGTCCATGTTCTAGAAATTGAGTAGCTAGTTCAACCCTAGCTTTAAGACCACTTCTAAACATGAGAATTTATATAATCTTGTCCTAAACATCAATAGATCATCATCTATCCCTCTAAATCAACCATTCCCACAATCCATAATGAAACTACTCACACATAACTAAATTACAAAACAAAACCGAACAAAAGCAAGACATAGNTTGATTATATACACAAGTGGAGGGACCCAAAGTCAAGCCAAAAAGTCTTAAACACATTTTGATCATTTTATCGGCCTGGTTTATCGGCCATATGGCCGATAAAACCTTCCCCAGTGAGCCTTCATTCTCGGATGCATTCCCTTCGCGGCAGAGTTGATATGTGTTCACTAAATCGGATGTAACTCCTTCGCGAGAAAACTCTTGTCTACAAAGAGGTATTTCAAAATCTCAATTAGTTTTAAGATTCATGTTTTTTTACATTGTCTTCGCTCAGAAAACTAAATGTTGTATTGTTAGCCCAGATCTGGACTTCACCATCTATGTTATTTTCTATTCTTGACTTTATCATCTATATATTTACAATAAGTATTTTTAGTCCATTTTTTTACCACTTTAAATTTCTGTTCACGAAGATATTTGTAATTTCAGGTTATGTTAATGTTTTCCATATCAACAGTCAAACATTAATAAAAATTAACCGATCTATAATCGCAAATTTGATACAGTAAGAAAAACAAATACAATTCACAGTTATGATAATAAATTTAACAACCTTTAATAATAATATACACAAAATACATAAAATCTCAACAATAAACGTACACAGTATCCGCAAAATCCTTAAATATTACGAAACTAATTTTTTTTGTTTTTAAACTTGTTGGTCCGTGGATGCCGTGGGCGAGTCACCTAGTTATTCGTTAAAAAAATATAAATCCGATCTTATCATAAACCCTATACATTCGTGGTTTGGGTCAATGGGTATTATCGACTTTTAAAGCGACAAGTCAATAATTACTTGTATTGAAAACGCCGCGTATTTGCACCAAAGCTGCCTTTTTTTCTCTCTTTGAATCACAGCCGTTTCTTCTTCCTCTTCTTCTTCTTCTTCTTCTTCTTCTTAATTCGAAGAGCTTCATAGGCTAAAAGCATGTCGTGATTCTCACAAATTTGATGATGGGAATCAGCAAAACAGAGATCAATTTACGGAGATTAATTTCCGCTGCACCTCATCAGCAAAATCAATCAAAGCTTGTTCATGTACGTATAAACTATGATTAGTTTTGTGCTTATAACCTCTCCAAGGGACCTAATGGTATGAAACATCTGCAGTATGTTGCTACTCTGAGGGAACAATTAGGACAAATCTCGGAAGAGAAAACCCCTCAAGGTCTTCCCAGGTTTGCTGAAAAAAAACGATTCAGCATTGCAATTAATATTTTATCGATTTTGTGCTTTGGAATTAGAATCAAGGGTTAGAGATTCGAATCGACTTTTGAATTGGTTTTGGCCAAAGACTAAAAAGAATCGAATGTGCCTATCTTCTCTTTTCCAGAGTTACAAAGGCTAAGGTGAATGATTACTATGAGAAGATTGAAGCTGTTGCTTCAAAAATAGCTGCTCATTTGGTAAGTCACCTCAACTAGAAAGAAATTAGGCATTTTGGTCTGAGGAATTGTTTGAAGTTGCTTTCTTACTTCCCTGTGGGTTTAGTTTCAGGAATGCACATTTTGGTTTGTTTCTGTGTAGCACCAAATTTTTAGTTGCAATAGTTTCAAGCTTTACTTATACCAAATTTAAAGCCTGGCACAGAGGTATCTGTTGAACCTTTTGCAAAGGATTCTTCTACCAGCGAAAGCTCTCTAAAGATAGAAGACGATACACGTAGCCCTACTTCTCCACAGCTTAGAAGAAGAATCGTGTAAGTGGACATTCGCATTCTTCTCAATTTGTACTTTTGATTTTTATACTTTCTTACCAGCTTCCTTGATTGAGGTAGGTCTACAAGTTCCAAGGAGCAAAGCTGTGATGCCGTTGATGCTGATCCATCAAAACCAATAAAATTAGACACTGCAGCTCAAGCACACATTGAAAAGAATAGGTAGTTTCATAGCTCACCGAGGAAAAACTAGGAACTCAGTTTGATATTTCCACGCATATTCCTTGATAAAAACAAAAACGCATCACAATGAGTAAAGCTGTATTCTTTTGAATTCGAGTTGAATTTGCGATTTTCATGCCACATTGGTGAATCGTTTGATGACAGAAAGCTTCAAGAGAATCTCACCGAAGAAATGGTGGTACTTGCGAGACAACTTAAGGAGAGTAGTCTAATGATAAGCCATTCTGTGCAAAATACAGAAAAGGTGAGATGCTAACCTTTTCCTCACAAAACCTTCTATTGTTATTACTATTATCATTAACAATTGGGATAATAGAAGAATCTACTGTTTTTTACTGGCTTCACTGGCCTAAACATTTTTTTTTTGGTTGTATTCATTGAAAAAAAGATTCTCGACTCTACTGAGGAGGCCATTGAGCAAAGCTTAGCGAGCACGGGACATGCAAATGTAAGAGCCACAAAGATATATTCAGAAACCTCAAAGACGAGTTGCTTCCAGTGGCTCTTGATCTTCTCCATGACCTGTGTTTTCATAATGGTTGTCTTGTTGATCCGAGTCACATAGAAAATGTGTAAATCAAATTAGGTAAGTTTAAAGAACATTTGAGTCTCTTTATTATACGATATACAGTTGCTAAAGTTATGGTGACTTTGTAAATTCTGAGTTGGAGATGTGAAGGTGCTTTGTTAAGAAATGCTAGAAATTGTACAACTTGTTTCTGAACATAGATTCTCTTGCAGATGCTGAGCAGCTAAATCTCTTTGGATGTGTCCTCGAGGCCAATGTACAGTGGTAATAATAGTTTAGCTGGTCAAATCCATCCTAACCGGATCCGGTTTGCTAATTTAAGTTGGATGTTTATTAGTCGGCAAGGGTGAAGGTATAATCCTGGTTAGGAGGATTATTGTATTATTTCTTGAACAATTTTTATGTTTTGTTTTACAATTTACTAATTTTGTTTTTGTATGATGACAAAAAAAATCTCAGATTTATATTTTTATTTATTTCTTAAATCTATACGAATTTGGCAAGTGGCAACTATAAAATCTTGTGCAATTTTTAGACCCGGAAAAAAAAAAAAAAAAGTCGTGGTTTGGGTCAGCGACAAGGGTATTTTCGACCTTTAAAGCGACAAGTCAATTACGAGATTCGCCCTTTGAAAACGCAGCGTATTTGCATCAAAGCTTAAGGAATTTTGCCTTTGCGCGTCTTCTGGTTTTCTTTAGTTTTCTTTAGTTTATCGAAATCCGTCGAATCTCCTTCTCCCCATCTCCTTACCACCCTCTCATTCTAGGGTTAGGGTTTCGATTCTGCAAGAGATTTTTTTATCAACTCATGCTGCTAAGCCCTCTCTTCATAAGCCTTGTTCTCTCTCCCTCTTTACCTCTTTGAATCACCCGTTTCTTCTTCTTAATTCAAACAACTTTATAGTCTTAAGCATGTCGTGATTCTCCCAAATTTCTGGTAACCTGATTAATTTAATTTCCGCTACTGCTACTCTACGGTTTTTTTTTTGTTTCTATGTATCCGCGCGTTCGAATTATTTCAAGCAATTAGCTTCATCTTAAGTTTCATGTTCTCTCGTAGTTTGCATCTTGTTCAAAGATTATCTGTGCTCTTTTTCTAGGGTTAGGTTTCCGTCCATCTGATTTTCATGGTCTTATGCCGCGTCCGTTGGATTTAGGGCTCTTTCTCGTTTTCCGTCCATCTAATTTTTGATTCAGTTCGCATATTCTGGAACAGTTTTAGTTTTGCATTGCAAAAGAATCTCTAAATTTATGCTATTTTGTTGTCGTGCAAGTGATGAATCTATTTGCTTAACAACGCTCATGTTATGGCTTTTTTGTTTGTTTTTGTTTTGTTAATTTCAGGTGTTTATATCCAAACTCCATTTGAAACAAACATTTTCTTTGATAAGTTAAAAGAAATGTATACCTCTGAGGGAGCCCCTGATTTTGTTGTTGACCAGGGCATGTATTACCCAGTTGATGCCAGTTATGGCTATTATTGTACAGGTAATAAGCTGTTTTCATGGTGTGGTATCAGTTATCCTCTTCGGCCGCAAGGCGTTCGAGTTACCTAATTTTCTGGATTTTCAGGTTATGAGTCGCCCGGTGAATGGGAGAACCATCAGATGTTTTTTGGTGTAGATGGTTCAGAAGTCCAATACACGGTACCAATCTCGGACATAACTAATTCTCATTTCTTTTTGATTTTGTTCTGATACATTTTTCATATATGTTGACATTCTATCTTTCTTTTTTTGGTTCTATACAGGGTGGGCAGAATGAAAATTCTCCTTATATATGCTATACGCCTAGCTATGGATATGCACAGTCTCCTTACAATCCGTTCAATCCTTACATACCCGGCGCTTCAATGGGCGTTGATTCTCCTTTTGTTGGTTCCCAACAATTCTACTCTATTCCTCCTTACCAGAATGTCGCATCGTCACCTACGTTTGTTCCGTATGCAATTCACCCTGATATTGTCTCGAACAGCTCAACAAACTCTTTGGTAGAGACTGGTTCAGCTAATAGGAGTCGATCTGACGGGAGAGGATCAGGGCATAGAAATGCTTCAGCAAATGATGGACTCCAAAGGAATGCTCCAAAACTCCCTGTAGCAAATTCTGTGAGCAGGTCCTCTGAGAAGCCAAGGCCTAACCCTGGACAAAACAGACAACTAGGACCGGAAAGGAATGTTTCTACGGGATTTCCTACTCTCCAGGTATATATTTCATATGAATAATTCTTGGTTTTACTTTATTTTCGATATTGACAATAGGAGGTTGATGAATTGGAAAGAATATAGCCAAATGATTATGATTCTAACTTCAGACATTGATATGCTTGCTTGTGTTGTTCTGGGAGTGGTTTGTTGATAACATCATCACAGACTTATATATCATTTTGATTTTGACTCTGGACTTGTGTAATCATCTTTTGCAGGGAACAGCTACTTCTGTTAGCACTCAACCAGTTGATGTTGTTTCCAGTAGCAGAGTATCGTCTTCTGGACATTCAGGCATTGCTCCACCTGAACGTAATGGTTTTTCATCCATTGCAACAAACAATAACAATCTTCGGCCCAAGATGTATGGTGGCCATGCAAATATAAGTCCAGATAGAGTCAGTGAGCAAAGTCGAGGTCCACGATCGAAAGTATCAAGGAACCAAATAATTGTTAAAGCTTATACAACAAAAGCTGGAAACGCTGATGCCGAAGGAAATATTGTGATCGATCCTAATCAGTATAATAAAGAAGATCTCCGAATCGATTACAGCAATGCCAAGTTTTTTGTGATTAAATCGTATAGTGAAGATGATGTTCACAAGAGCATCAAATACAATGTCTGGTCATCAACTTTGCACGGGAACAAGAAATTGCAGAGTGCATATGAAGATGCTCAGAGAATAGCCACTGAGAAGTCTTGTGAATGCCCGATATTCTTATTCTTTTCTGTGAGTTTTTTCTTCTCGTGTCTTACATATGCTAGCTTGTTTGTGTTAACACTGTGGTCTTATTCTGATGTGTTACTTCTCTGTTTAGGTCAATGCCAGTGGTTTGTTCTGTGGCATGGCTGAGATGACTGGTCCAGTTTCTTTTGACAAAGACATGGATTTTTGGCAGCAAGACAAATGGAGTGGAAGCTTTCCTGTCAAATGGCACATCATTAAAGATGTTCCCAATAGCTATTTCAGGCACATCATATTACATAACAATGAGAATAAGCCGGTCACCAACAGTCGAGACACACAAGAGGTGAACTTTCCTATTAGCACTCGCTTTTGAAGATTCTCAAAATCGCAGAATTCGCTAATCTATCGTTTCCTTGTACAGGTAATGCTGAAACAAGGTCTGGAGGTGCTAAAAATATTCATAGGTCATGCGGAAAGGACTTCGTTACTAGATGATTTTGTGTACTACGAAAACCGGCAGAGAGTCATGCAGGATGAGAGAAACAGACTGCCGTACAGAACCTTCCTTAGCCCTTTACCATTACCGAGGCCAGATTTCTCTGATAGGAACAAGAAAACATCCATGGAAGCCTTCAAGATACCTTCAGTAACCTCTACAGAAACCGAGGTTTCTTCAAAGTCAGATGGGAATACTAGTTTCACTCAGAAGAAGATCAGCTCTCTTTCCATTAACCCGACTGGTACAGACTCTGACCCGCCCTCTGGTTCTCACCTTAACCAGAGTCCAGCCAAGTCTAAACTGTCCCCCTCTGTCTCTGACCAGGAGACTGAGCCTTCTGAAGTGGCTGATGCTTGTCTTTCTGATGACAATGACATCGTCAAAGTAGGATCAGTGCCCATAAAAGTTACTGGGTCTTCTGCAACCTTAACAGTCGGCACCATTCCTCTGGACCCCAAATCACTTCAGAAGTAAACCCCGGGTTTGGTTTATTATCTGCTTCCTTATGCTTTTTTAATTATCCTCCAAAGTCTAAAGTTAATCCTTGCATTATACTCCTGCTTCATCATATATGCCAAAATGTGGTATGAGGAGAGGCTTCTTGTTTGTATAGATGAGTCTTGATGTGACTTTAGAATCCGCGGTTTGGTCAAACGCCACAAAGGGATTCGCCGAGGTTTGCGGGTAGTGGTTGCATTTTGGTTATTTCGTATTTGACCTGAGAGTCGTTGCGTTTTGAATATTTTGATCGGAAATTCCATGTGTTGTCACATACTGAATGTGTTTTTTCTACTGTGAAATTCCAAGTACATTTCCTTGTATGTTGGCAGTTTGTTTGATCATTTGTTTCAACTCAAATGAGTTTTAAATTGAATATTTATCTTTCTCTTTTCTAGTCAACTTTTTTTTCTTTTTTTATCTGACGTCATTTGCATATTAGAGAAAACCAGGTCTGATTCTATCCTGCTTTATTTCACTTGTTATCTTATTAGCCCTGTTCGTTTGTCAGCCGGCTGCAACCTGCGACTGATCGCAACAATTCTCATTGCAACGCTGAAAAAAGATCAAAAATTTCAGACGGGGCTGCGTCTGTCCGCAGCCTCTTGTTTGTTTTAAAAAAAAATTATGAGTTCGCTTATTATATTACTGTTACTTATGAGTGTGTATCGTATTTGCATGATTGCATTGGCTAACGAAAGCCCAAAAATGACTGCTCGACAGAAAAATATAGCACATAACGAAAATAATAAGCCCACTGGAACAGAATCTATTTTCTTAAAAATCTCATCGCACATATAAGGCTTCCACTAAAAGGCCCTACAAGGGATGGCCCATATACAACTAAAAATCTTATCCATCCACGTGGCGCATTAACAGCCATCCATCAGCAACAGAGATTCGAATCATACGCTTCCTCCACCACCGGAGATCCATCAAGCAAACAATCAATCGGAGGAATCGTGAGCGTCTCTTGAGTCCCATAAGCGTTCCAGCAAAACGGATCGTCGACGAGCTCTCCTTCCTCCGGCAAAAGCTCGACCTCCGACATCGTGATGTTCGTGCAAGCGACGGTGTCGCTACAGGCGAAGTGAATCGGAGGGCTCCTAACGTCGTAAGTCCCTTTGATGTTACGGTACTCGACGTCGAAGACTCGAACCGCCGACGTCTCGTTGCGGCAATCCTTGGAGAGGCAGTAGTATTGGTCGACGATGATGCAGTTGAGGACGTTCTCCATCTGGATGTTCTCGAAGAGGAGGTTCGAGACGGATCCGGTGCCTCCTTGCCATGTTTTGATGCGGAGGCCGTTATCGGAATCGCGAATCGCGGTGTTTCGGACGGTTATGTTGGAAACGCAGGCTTGAGAATTGTGCACGCCTAAGCTCCCGATGCTGCGTTTAAAAAAAAAAGAAGATTTTTAGCGGTTAAAATCAAATCGCGTTTGGAAATTTAATAGTTGATGAGCTTCAAATTTGAGTTTTTAACGCAATTTTAGACCTAAATCATACTCGCAATTTAATAGCTGACAACATAAAAACTAGAGAAATACCCTAAAATAAGCACACAAAAAAATAAATTTTTTAAAACCTAATACCTTAAATTTAAACTAAATTTAAAATTTCAAAAATAACACAAATAATTATGTAAAAATACGTGTTTATCCAAAATAAATTTAAAATAATATTAAACATTATGTTTGAGTTCATTATTTCCAATACAATGTTTAGTTTTTCTCATTATAATATGATTTTATGTTATTTAATATTAAATGTGTGTTATTATTGTCAAATTTTGTGTTACTATTATCATCTTTAACTAGTGATGCTAAGTTTGAAACACAAGTTTTAAAATGTATTGTTTTGGTCAATTACCCTACAAATGATTATGACATACCACTATACCAGCCAAATTAAAGAAAAAATGGTTTTTTTATTAGTATAATTTTGTGTAGAAATATTATTTAATCAGATTCGAAAATGATGTATATTTAACTCTATTAAATTCAAGCTCCAAGCTCAACAGTTTTTGTCAACTAGTTCCAAAGTTCGATTTTTTTAGTGGCTCATTCAGCTAGTATCCGTGATCCATGTAAAAGAATCAATTCAAGAAATTTAAAAATCAAATTAACGTTATAAATATTTTTTTTTTTTAAATATGAATTAGTTGACCAATAAAAAAATGAATTAAAAGAGAGAAACCTGATCCCGTGACTGGGCCCACAAGTGACACCTTGAATGTCAATATCTGAGCAACCAGTTCCAATAGAAATGCAGTCATCCCCTGTTTCAATTTTCATTCCCGATTAATAATATTCCCAAGTAACCAAATACTGTACTGTATAACTATTATAGAATTTGTTGTTATATTCAATTTAAATAAATAAAATCAACCGTACCGTTGCTAACGAGAGAATTGTAAATGCCAACAGATCTTGTGTTTCCGAGATGGATACCATCGGTGTTGGGACTTAGTTTTGGAGACGAGATTTGGATATCGTTGATTAAAACTCCTTCGCATCCGTCGAATTTCATGTGAAACTGTGGACTGTTTTGGATTCTCAATCCTTTAACCTCTATATTATTGCTCATGAAAAACCGAATCATCTACAAAAAAAAAAAAAACAGAATAAAAACCGGTCAATACTAAACCAAATTAAACCAGTATTAGGTTTAATGATCTGGTTCGGATTTAATTGGACTTACAGTTGGGCTAACACATGGTCCGGACGATGTTGATCCGTCTGGTCCCTGAAAATGATAATAAAATACATAATCTTAATTTATTTCTTTTTTTTTATATATATAAGCCAAATCAGAGGAATAATAGTACGTTTTTTTATACCTCTTGTGTTTCTATTTTGTCAAAGAATTAATAATCAGCAAATCTCTAAATATATAAATTGGGAAAATAATCGTCATCACGTAATTTATAACAAAATTAATAATTGTTTATAAAACAATTTTTTACCCGATGGGGCTTGCAAGGTAGGTCCCACCATTTTTGACCGTTGCCTTCGACGGTGCCTTTGCCGGCAAACGTGATGCCGTCGAGGCGGTAAAAAACTAACCATTGACTGTTACTGTCTTTCTCTGGCCATTCCTCTGGTCCATCCGGAGGCATCAACACTCCGTCCAACTTCGCAATCCAAACCAAAAAAATTACATATTTTTAAAAAATTTACATACTATCAAATTTAACTTAAAAACGGATATTATTATTATTGTAATTTTTTATAAAATTAATTGATGGATTTTTGTGATTATTGTTAATGAGTTTTTTCAGAGGCGGGGTCCAATAATTAAAGGGGTCAAACATTTTATTTTGTTTGTTAAAATAAAAATGTTTTTTTTTTCCTGTTTAAGAGAAAAATCTTTTTTTGTGTTTGTTCACCTGAAATACGAGTCCCGGTTTACATGGACCGGAGAAAATAGTGGAAGTGATTTTAAAAACGCCGCCTTCAGGTGCCAAAACGACACCGGATTCAACAGCACAAGCGGCTTTCCACGCAGCTCGAAACGCTGTCGTATCGTCGCACGACCCATCACCCACTGCACCAAACGACGTCACGTCGAAGACGCATCCCGAGTCGGAGTCTCCAGGAGCCGGGTCTGGATTCGGGTTTGGGGTTGGGTACGGGTCGGACGGGACTTGAGGTGGATCAGCGGTTACATCTGGAGGAGGCGGAGGAGGAGGAGGAGGAGGATTCGAGAGACCACGTCTCTTGTGGTAATGAGCTCTTCCTCGTGCCACGCAGATTAAATGACCGAAAAGGACACTGGAGATTATGTAAATCACGAGAATGCCACTGATAATGCGCATTGTTTTGATGGAGATGAAGAATGAGAAGAAAGAGAAGATGGAGATGGAGATGGAGAGGGAGAGAGAGAGAGAGAGAGAGAGAATGTTAAGAGAGGAGAGGAGTTTTGAGTCTGTTATATAGCAAGCAAGAACACACAGAGACAATGGAGTTTGAAGTCTGTGGAGGTGACACGTGTTGGTATTTGGTTGATTCTTGGAGTCTATCTCTGTTGTTTTGGGCTTGAGGTTTTTAATAAGACTTGGTTTTACTTAGCAAATATTCTATTGTTTTTTTTACGACTTGTCTTTTTCTCCATTCGTTTTGAGGTTAAAACAAACAAAAAAATTAAATGTTTGGGTTGATATATGTCATATACCCATACGATTTCTGAATAGTCAAGTGGATATACTTTTGAAAATCAATTTTAGTGACATAATAAAACAAATCTATTAAAGCATTTGTAGAGATTTTGTGTATCCTAATTACCTTCTTGTGTATCAAGAAAGTTTTAGAATTTTTGTTCTGTGTATATTCTGTTTAGATCAATCAGCTCGGTTAGACATAATGAATTAGATTATATTTTTTTGGTTTTAATGTTAAAATTTATATCAAAATGAAAAAACTACATACTAATTTTTTTTTATGACAAAAAATTACATACTAATTAACCCATTGGCTTTCGTAGGAGATTTATAAAACTGGAATACTATTCGACGGTAAAAAAAAAATGTGAGAAACAACCAAAATAAAATTATGAAGAGATAGAAAAGCAATCAGCGATTCGGCATGATATGTTAATTTTGAAAACATATTTAAAAAATGATCATGTTTTAATAGTATAGATGGAAGAACGAAATAACATGTGCGATGTATGATATTTAACGGAAAAGAGAAATAGAGTGCAAAATGACCACGGTAAAGTTCATTCAACTACCTTATTTATGTCTCTTAATTTCCATATTGATCATCTCAGAACAACAAACTTTTAAACTGCATTTGTAAAGTTTGTAATTTTCTAATGCAATTGATCTTTAAACGAAACAAAACAAAAATTACCACGGACGGTAAGTGTAATTTGGCACTATATAATATATAGATCTCGCGCGGTCCAAGAGATCTTATGTTCCATAGGCTCTAAGATCCAAATTTATCTATTTATCAGCATGTTATTGATGCTACTCACAGAGACAAAGTCCTCCTAGTCACCGGCCTAATTTTTCATGGGTATTATCACTATCTATCTTTTATTAATAACAAAATTAAGTATCTATGAGTGATAATTTTTTAATTAGTTAGATTAGAAAGAAAAATAATTTTTTTTCCATTTTGCCCCTCTTTACAAGAGAAATATCAATGTTATCCTCGTCACCACCATCGTTGACACTGTTCATCTACCACCACCGCCGACACTATTCATCTACCACCATCGCCGACACTATTCATTTACTACAATAATATATGATACTTGTTAACGTGCTAACAAAAATATCCAATACGTATTTAACGTTTTAACAATAATATATGGTACTTGTTAACGTGCTATCCGACACTTGTTATCGTGTTAACAATAATAACAAATATTAGATATTATTGTTAGCACGTTACAAGTATCATATATTATTGTTAATACGTTAACATACTATGCTAACACATTACAAGTACTTGATATTATTGTTAGCACGCTAACAAGTATCAGATAGTCCGGTAACAAGTATCATATTTTATTGTTAACATGTTAACAAGTATCAGATATTTTTGTTAGCACGTTACAAGTATCATATATTGTTGTTAATACGTTAACATATTATGTTAACACATTACAAGTATTTGATATTATTGTTAGCACGTTAACAAGTATCGGATAACACGTTAACAAGTATCATATATTATTGTTA
Organism: Eutrema heterophyllum; assembly: GCA_002933915.1. NCBI lineage: Eukaryota > Viridiplantae > Streptophyta > Magnoliopsida > Brassicales > Brassicaceae > Eutrema > Eutrema heterophyllum. The sequence continues at coordinate 146,487 of PKMM01011780.1, forward strand.
ACACGTTAACAAGTATTGGATACTTTTGTTAGCACGTTAACAAGCATCATATATTATTGTTAGTACGCTAACAAGTATTAGATATTATGTTTTCCGGTGATAAATAGTAACATCGTCTTTGGATAAACAGTATCAATGGGGTGATAAACAGTACCGCCGATATACTCATGTGTTTTAGATCAATGGCACTAGTGTAATAAAGAAAAAATAAGGATATTTTAATCTAAATTTTTTTCTCTTTCATATTCACCTAATTTTTAAATTTTTTTTACCATTCACCTAATTAAATGGTCAATGTTATACACTAAAATCACCCATTTTTCAAACTGAAATTAAAGTAATTTTAAACTTTACAGCAAGTCAGTACAAGGTTCATTAGCAAGTAGCAGCCCCGTGTCATTCGTCTCCAATCCCCATGCAAAATTTTGCTACGTGAACTTGTCACCAAATTTTCTAAAATATACTAATATATAATATATAGCTTTGACGAAATTTTGTAAAGGAGGAGACAAAGATAATGAATAACTAAAAAGCAAAAGGTGACTACTACTAATTAGCGAACAGCATTCCAATTATAATCTCGTTATATCTTAATATATTTGTAATACCACCAACACGTAACTAACAATAGCTGTCTTGTTTTATGCATTCGACTTTGTATCTCTCTATGTATATGTTCTACCACAGGTTAGGCTGACGTAATTAAATCACAACTTTAAACTTGAATAATTAACAACCACGAACATATACATAACAAATTTGGTTGTGAGGGTTTTAGATCTGTCATTGCACAACAACTAATTTTTTTGATTAATTAATTAATGAATGGACTTAATAAAAAACAAAAATAGTGAGACAAGGCTTTCAATCATATCAAATGGTAATGTCGTTTTATATGAACTACCTGCTATAAAAAATAATATAATTTATCATAAAGATAAATATAAATAAAGACGAAAATTTTATACTCGTACAGAAAGAGGGATACTGGAGAAAGAGAAGAGACGAGAGAGAGATTTCTTATTGTTTCGTAAGTTGAGGTGTGATTTACAACGAACGAATGCGTTCGTATATATAGAGAAAATTGGAGTTACTATGCAGCATAGTGACGGTAGACTCCACAGAAGAAAACTGTGTGCACCGCCTCTGGTATTGATTTTCATAACACTCCCATTTGGAGACCAGTGTCACTATTGTCTCTTGTGTTACGTCTTTGTTGCCTCGTTAAAAACCTTTCTAGGAAAACCTAGTGGGAAAAACCGTAGTAAAGTAAAAAAAGTACAACCACGTAAGCTCCCCCTTGAGTATTCACCACCACCATTAACTCCATATATTGTGTATCTTGTTCTGCCTCATTAAAAACCTTGTCATGGAAAAACCCAATGGGATAAAAAAAAACATGATAAGGAAAAAAAAGTGCAGTCTCCCCCTTGAAATGATGGATATAATTTCTTCTTTATAAGTCTCGTAGATGACGCATTCCGATACTTTGAATATGTTTTATGAATGTTGTAGTGGGAAGCGCCTTCGTAAAGAGATATGATGCATTGTCACACGAACGAATGTACTGGATATCGACTTCTTACTCTTCTCGAGTTCTCGAGTGTAAGAGAAAAATCTTGGAGGAATATGTTTTGTTCTATCACTTTTGATGTAGCCTTCTTTGAGTTGAGCGACACATGCATCATTATCTTTGAACAATATTGTTGGCTTCTCATTGGTGACTATACCACTTGATTGTTGTATGTGATGAGTCATAGATCTAAGCCACACACATTCTCTACATGCTTCATGAAGTGCAATAGTTTCTGCATAATTTGAGGAAGTGGCAACCAAAGTCTGTTTTGAGAACGCCAAGAGATTGCAGTATCCCCAATTGTAAAAACGTATCCGGTTTGCGATCGAGTTTTATGTGGATATGATAAATAGCATGCATCTGCAAAACCAACTAGAGTTTTGAGGGTAAAACAAACCCAAGTCAATTGTTCCCTGAAGATAACGAAAAACATGTTTTATTCCATTCCAATGTCTGCGCGTAGGTGACGAACTATATCTTGCAAGTAGATTTGTAGCAAATGCTATATCCGGTCGGGTACATATTGCAAGATACATAAGTCCTCCTATGGCGCTCATATAAGGTACTTCAGAACCTAACTCTTCCTCGTTATCTTCACAAGGTCAAAATGGATCTTTTTCAACAGTGAGCGATCTATTGACCATCGGGGTACTCAAGGGATTTGCTTTATCCATATAAAAGCGTTTTAGGATCCTTTTGGTATAATTCGATTGATGAATGAATATTCCATCTCGGAAATGCTCTATCTGGAGTCCAAGACAAAATTTTGTCTGTCCGAGATCTTTTATTTTGAACTCTTCTTTCATATGAGTTCTTGCATCATCAATTTCCTTTTGAGTTCCAATGATGTTCAGGTCATCAACATATACAGCAATAATCACAAATCCTGATGAGGATTTCTTAATAAAGACGCAAGGGCAAATTTCATTATTCACATATCCTTTCTTTTGCAAATATTCGCTTAAGCGGTTATACCACATGTGTCCGGATTGTTTAAGTGGCTGGATCAACCGCCCATAATACTATCTTAAATATAAATCTTAAATATCCAACTACTATCTTAAATATAAATCTTAAATATCCAAACGATCCCCTTATGGTATCAGAGCCACTCCTATTAACCTCGATGATGAAGTTATATTTGCTTTATCCAATCTTATTAAAAGACATCTAAAAAACTTAGAATATTTAAAAGATCTTTTAAAACAAATAACAACTTGTTGAAAGTTTATTCTACCCATCTAAGCAATTTTCTTACGACGACATATTTTAAATTTCTGTTTGTGTTCTAAAGCTTAGTCCTCCTGAGTGTTTCGCCAGTCTTGTGTCTAGGAAGTCAGTCCCGTTTGTGTAGGGCAGTAAAACCTAGAGTTTTGTCTGGATTGTAAGGAGTTCTAATCTTTTAATACAATTAAGAGTTTTAAGATGAGTTCTTATTTTCGAAATACGCTTAGTAGGTCAGAATCAACTACATCTTCGAGGTCAAGGTCTAGAGAGTCTAAAAAGGTAATAAGTAGTCATGAAACTACCATAGATGATTTCCAAGGATCAATTGACAATTGGGAAATCCCACGAGTCCATAGAGACCAAATATATCAAATCTCAAGAATGAACTTTTTAAAAACAAACTTTTCAATAAAAACCAAGGAACATGATATTCAATTGAAAAAACCTTTTGAAACAATTGAATTGTTTACGGAGAAATCTTTACAAAGACATAGAGAAAATAATTTCAAATATATACATATTGGTTTAGTTCAAGTCGGTATTAAACCACTTTCAAAAGAAGGCCTTAACACTTCGATTCTAGCAATCTTACGAGATACTAGATTTAAAATATTTGAAGATTCTTTGCTTAGCTCTATAGAATCAAGCTTATGTGCTGGCCCAATATCATTTGATTGTTACCCAAATTTCACCGTTTCTTTAAATGATAAAAACATTTTAAAATCTTTAGTCTTACAAGTTAAAACACATAATTATGAAATGATAGCAGGATCAATTCCTATTGCTTTGGTGTTTAGATTACACTATAAAGCTATGACAAGTGCTTTTTCTTCAAAAGTAAAATTATCAAGTAAAAAGGGTGAAACCCTATTACTCCAAACTGATCTTTCCAAATCAAACTCTGTTATACCAAGATCAATTCAATGGAAAGATATAAATCTTCCAGATGAATGGATCCTTGAAGGAGTCACCCAACCAAAACCTCAAAAACCCATAGAACCAATAAAGCCAAACACACGTCTAAAAAATATTGAACAATTCAGTGATGGCAAAGTAAAACTTTCATTCCTCAGAAATAATGATAGAAATACTGAAGACGATTTATCATGTGAATCCTCCTCAGCTATGGAAACTATAGACTTAGGAAGAGTCTCCCAAATAGGCCGAAGTTTTCCAATTCAAGAGTCTAGATATCAACCACGATACTCAACTTCTGATATTCCAAACTCGATTTTAAGAAATGTTGATTTTCAAACACAGATTCCAAAACCTGTTTATACAGCAGGAACTAGTTTTCACCAAAATGAATTTATTACAAAATCTGAACCATCTAGTCCAACTTTCTCGGCTATTACCGACAATATGGCTAATGAACTTATTGTTCTAGAAAAAGATTTTGAAATAAATAAACAAATTCTAAGGGAAGAATTCTATTCAAAAAATAATTTGCGAAAAAGAAATTGGTTTTTTAAAGAATTCTCAAACAACAAAGAAAAAATACAAGAAGAATACTATAAGTATCTTATGAAACACAAAGTCCAAGTCTTATTTTTCAACTGGCTTGAAGATTATACAAACGAAAATCAAATTTATTTTCCTTATTCAAAAACTGCAAATCCCATTACCCATCGAAATAAAACTCCTGAGTGGGAAACACTTACTAAAGGGAAAATAGTTCGTTCAAATCATCCCCCACAACAAGGAATAAAGCTTGAATTATTGGGCAAACCAATAGAAGCAATTCCTTTTAAAATTCCTCAGGAAGATGATAAAACAAATGTCAAAAACATAATCCTTCAAAATAATTTTTCAAACACTAATCTTGGCACGATCAGTAAGCAACTTGATCGGATTGAGAAAACAATTTTAAATCAACTAAACCATCAAAATAATACTCCACCTGACAAAAAATTGAAAACACCAATTTTCAAACCTTTCCAAATTTCGGAAACTAGTGTGAAAACTTACCAGGACACGAATATAGAATTTATTCGCGCCCTCCAAAGCCAATTAAGTAAAATGGAAATAGGAGAAAGTAGCAAGCATCAAACCCATGACGTCCCAGATACACCAACGCCAAAAAACGATTCTAAATCCATCCAAGCCCCAAATAATCCCGACGCACAAAGCTCAAACATTCGAATAAACACTTTATGCCACGATTCAGATACTGATACAACCTCAAAACAACCTCAAAACAATAAAATAAACCGTCTCGATTGGAGAAACGGTCAAGAAAATCAAATAATAACAGCACCTGACCTAGGACAAATTCAACCAATAGAACAATCTAGGTTTAATTCTTCTTCAGTCTATGATTGGAATCTTGATGGCATATCTGAATATAATATTCTAAATTTCCTCCAAAAAATGACAATGGCTGCAAACGCTTATCGAACACAAATAGGTAATGAGGACAAAACCGTAGCGGAACTCCTCATAGCAGGTTTTTCGGGACAACTTAAAGGCTGGTGGGATAACTATCTTACGAATCACCAACGAAGCGAAATCCTCAACGCTATAAAAGTAGACGAAGAAAGCATACCAATTCTAGATAATTTTGAAAATCCCCAACAAGATGCTGTAGCAACTCTTGTCTTAGCTATAACCCTTCATTTCATAGGAGACCCATCTGTCCTTAGAAACAAAAACGCAGAACTCCTTTCAAATCTTAAATGTAAAAAACTAAGCGATTTCCAATGGTACAAAAATACCTTCCTCACTAGAGTCTTACTACGTCAAGATTCAAACCAACCTTTTTGGAAAGAAAAGTTTCTTGCTGGACTCCCGGCACTCTTAGGAGAAAAGGTTAGAACAAAAATTAGAGAATCTAGTGGTATCCAAATAATTGATTATGATGATTTCACTTATGGAGAATTAGTCAGTCTTATCCAACAAGAAGGTCTTAAAATCTGTCAAGATTTAAAACTTCAAAAACATCTTAAATGGGAACTTAAAAGAACAAAAGTTGAATTAAGTGCTTTCTGCAAACAATTTGAAATAAGTCCTACTAAAACAACGTCGTGCGTAGGTGACTGCAAACCATCATACTATTCCAAAAAACCAAAGTTTACAAAAAACTCTAAAGAATATAGACCACGAAGAAACTTTTGGAATAAACCTCGAAACAGGTTTAAACCAAAGGAATCCCAAAACCAACCCTTTTACAAAAACCTAACATGCTATAAATGCAATAAGAAAGGCCACACTTCAAAATTTTGCCGTCTAAACAAGAAAATCCAAGAACTCGATCTTGGAGAAGAAATCTCAGCCAAACTCTCAAATCTTTTCCTAAACTACTCCTCCTCATCTAGTAATGATGACTCCGAGTCTTCCCCTGATGAAACTATGCAAGTCGATGAACTTATTGATTCATCATCCAATTCGGACTCAGATAATAAGAAAATCCAAGTCCTCACAAAGGACCAAGAATTACAATTGGAAATCTTGGGTTCAATCTCAGATCCCCAACTAAAACAAAAATTTCTTGAAACAATCCTTTCAAACATAAATGAAAATCAAAAAATGGGCAACCCTCCAACAAACAAAAACCCATTAAACTCAAACCCTTCTTATAACTTAACCACTATCCTCAACCAAGGAAGACAAAGTAATTCCAAAACTACTTTGCAATCCCTTCAAATTGAAATCAAAGAAGTAAAAAATGAACTCAAACATTTAAAAGACAAACAAAAAACGGATTCCGAATTTTTTCACTCAATATTATCCACAAAAAAACATGATAGCTCCAGTTCGGATGAACAGGAAAATACTTGTTTAACAAATATGGAAGATGATCTAGAAGAACAAATAAAATCCTTAAATACAATGCCAAAAGATTTCCTCTTTGTACTAAGAGAAATCACTTCTAGAAAATATAAAATAAAAATTACGCTTGTTTTTTCAAAAAATTATAAGATAGATACAATTGCTCTTTTTGATACTGGCGCCGACCTAAATTGCATAAAAACAGGTCTTGTGCCAAAATGTTTTCATCACCATACAAATGAAAAACTATCAGCGGCGAATAATTCAAAACTAAGCATAACTTCAAAAACAGAAGCTTCAATATTAAAAGACAATATTCTTTTCAAAACTGCTTTCGTTCTCACAGATGATATATACCAAAATATCATTCTAGGAACACCATTTATAAACCTAATAACACCATACAAAGTTAAAGAAGATTCAATCATTTTCAAAGCTCAGAATAAAAAATTATCTTTTGAATTTATGGAAACCCCAAAAAAGAGAAGTTTACATTTAATAAAAGCTTGCTCAATACAAGAAAATTCTATAAATTCTTTAATTAATAGCAAAAGGTTCCATTTAGAAAACCTCCAGACAGAGTTTCTCGTTGAGAAAACAAAAGAATCATTAGAAACCCTAATTACAAAAGAAAAAATTTCGAAGCTAACCAAACTCTTTGAAGAGCAATTATGTTCAGAATTACCAACAGCCTTCTGGGATAGAAAACAACACATGGTTGATCTACCCTATGAAGAAAAATTTGATGAAAGAGAAATTCCTACAAAGGCCCGTCCAATTCAGATGAACTCTGAAGTAGAAAGCCATTGTAAGAAAGAAATTTCAGAACTTCTAAACAAGAAATTAATTTCAAAATCAAGATCTCCATGGTCTTGTGCAGCTTTCTATGTAAATAAAAATTCAGAAATAGAGAGAGGAACTCCAAGACTAGTAATAAATTACAAACCATTAAACACGGCATTAAAATGGATTAGGTATCCAATACCAAATAAAAAAGACCTCCTTCAAAAACTCCATTCCGCACACATATTTTCGAAATTCGATTTGAAATCAGGATTTTGGCAAATCCAAATATCTGAAAATGATCGATATAAAACTGCATTTACTGTTCCGTTTGGACAATTTCAATGGAACGTAATGCCTTTTGGTTTAAAAAATGCACCTTCCGAATTCCAAAGAATTATGAATGACATATTCTCAGAATATTCAAAATTTTGTATAGTCTATATTGATGATATACTTATCTTTTCAAACTCCCTTGATGAACATTTCAAACACCTAAAAACGTTTTACTATGTTGCACGAAAGAATGGACTTGTTATCTCAAAAGCAAAAATGTCTTTATTCCAAACTAAAATTAGATTTCTTGGTCATTACATATCCACAGGCGTGATAAAACCAATGGAAAGATCATTAGAGTTTGCAAATAAATTTCCTGACAAACTCTTAGACAAAACCCAATTACAAAGGTTCCTAGGAAGTCTAAATTATGTCCTAGATTTTTGCCCAAATATCAATCGAATAGCTAGGCCTTTACATGATCGTTTAAAGAAAAACCCACCGCCCTGGACAGACGAGCATACCGCTCTAGTCCAACAGATTAAAAAAACAAGTCCTAGAGATTCCCTGTCTACACATAGCGGATCCAAACTTAGCAAAAATTGTACAAACAGACGCTTCTGATATAGGATACAGAGGTATTTTAAAACAAAAAGAAACAACTGGTCATGAGAAAATAATACAATTTACTTCGGCTCATTGGAATGAGGCCCAAAAAAATTACTCAACTATTAAAAAAGAAATTTTAAGTATAGTTCTATGTATTCAAAAATTTCAAAGTGATCTTTTAAATCAAAATTTTTTACTAAGAATTGATTGTAAAAGCGCCAAAGATGTTTTACAAAAAGATGTTAAAAATCTTGCTTCGAAACAAATTTTTGCCCAATGGCAGGCATTACTAAGTATTTTTGATTTTGATATAGAATATATTAAAGGAGAAACGAATTTTATTCCAGATTTCTTGACTCGAGAATTTCTTCAAAACAGGTACGATGCCACCAAAGATGATTGACAAAGGCAAAGGCCTTTCCTTAGAACAAAACCAAGAAAGATTACAAACTCCAAACACTTCCAAACCCAAAACAGAACCCCAAACACAACCCTGGATTACGATCACCAAAAAGAAACCTGTGAACCAAGAAAAAACTCTTCAAACGCCAGAAGAAATTTTGGATCAGATACAGACTTTACAAAAAGCTTTTGAAAATAGTTTTTCAAAACAAGAGAAAGGTAATTCTTCTGAAATATCATCTTCTCTTGCGATTTCAAAAAACACTGAAGCCTCTTTAAAAATGATTTCAGAACAAAATCAGGCTTCGAAACAAATTTCAAAACCTTTTACTAATTCACAAATTGTTTTAAAAGAATTTTCACAAAATCCCTCTTCAGAATATTTTGAAAAATCGATTTACCAAAACGTCATTACAGTTGAAAAAGACTTTTTTGAAAAAGATCCGTTTTTATCCATCGAAAAGTTTTTTGGGAAAAATCAGTTTTTTAAACCTTTCAATACAGATAAAACTGTATTATTTTATCAAACAATTCTGGAAATTACAGGATCCGTTACTTTCAAACACAACTTCCTCGACGAAAGTCACACAGCTCCTGCTTATTCTACTTTCAAAATCCATGAGATCATTTCACCAAGCGACTGGGATTATGATCTTAGTGACAATTTAAGATTTCCAGAAACCTCCTCAAATCTCCCTTGTTACAACGTCCCTTTCAATTATTGGGATTATTGCCAAGCCTGGTATAATTCCTTTTTAATTCAAAGCCCCAAACACAAACACACTTGGTTGATCTTTTTCGATACCACCTGCAACCTATCTAAATCACCTATTTGGTTCAATCAATGGTGGAACAACTTTGGTTCTGTCATAAACATTTTCAAACCCCAGATAAACAAATCCTTCCAAATCTTCACAAAATCCTTCATACCTTCTGATGACGAAAAAAGATTTTCCGCCTTAACCCTTTTCCATTCCAAATTCCATTTACCTTGGGTTTTTTCATGGACTTTTGAATATTCAAATGATGCAATACCTATCATCAGGCGAAAATTTAAAGTCAAATGGTGGGACAAATACAGAATCCCTTCAAATCTATATCCGTCCAACATTCCTGAATGGATTCGAACCCAAAATGCCAAACCTCTTAACCCACCACCTCATACAAATATCCAATCACCAGAAATGACCCTTTTCTTAGCTCAAAAATCAAAAATGTTGTCCATGCTGGCAGCTGCAAAATCAGAGGAAGAAATCAAATCAATCTCTTTGAAGTTCTTACCAACTTTATCAGCTCAAAACTCCCAAGCCTCTGAAAGTGAGCCTGAGATAGATGAAGATGATTTATTTGGAAACTCCGGTATAATCTAATGAA
>PKMM01011780.1:157906-229017 GCA_002933915.1 Eutrema heterophyllum
TTTTAAGAGAGACACAACACTTCTTATATAGAAGTTTTACAATGCATTTACCATTAAAATATTAAAACCAGTAGTGGAGGCTTTTTGTAGATAAGTCTTTGATTTGATTTTCTTGTCGATTGCTTTTTGTAGTGGAGAATTTTGTAGTGGAGTCTAGAGACTTTTGTACATAAGTCTTTGATTTAATCTTCTTGTCGATTGTTGTTGTAGTGGAGAGACTTTTGTAGTAGATAGGTCTTTGATTTGATTTGGTGGCCGACATTGATTGCGGTTTTTGCGGATTCAATCGGTGGACGACATCTTTTGGAGAGCAGATTTTTGTTGATTGATCAAGTCTTCGTAAAACCTGTTGTTGACACAATATGGATATTTTTCTTGTCTCATTATATTATAATTTTTTTTTTTTTTTTTTTCATTAGATTATACCGGAGTTTCCAAATAAATCATCTTCATCTATCTTCGTAAAACATATATATATATATATATCATTATCAAGTGATCCATATAGATATGCTGTCACTACATCCATAAGGTACATTTCTAGATTCTTGGATGCCGCAAGGCTCATTAAAAATCTGAATGAAATTGTATCCATAACCGGGGAATATGTTTCTTCATAATCAATTCCCAGTCTTTGAGAAAATCTTTGTGCAACAAGACGTGCTTTGTATCTTGTGACCTCATTTTTCTCATTTCTTTTCCGTACAAAAACCCAGTTGCACCCAACCGGTTTTACATCTTTGGGTGTAGTGACAATGGGTCCAAAAACATTTATTTTATTGAGGGAGAATAATTCATTTTTCATGGCCATTTGCCATTTCTCCCAATAAGGCATTTTCTGGCACTCTGATACGGACCTTGGGTCTGGATCATCAAATTCATTAGTAATCTCTTCGGATACACAAAAGGAGAATGTTCCATTGGTATCATCGATTTCATTTCTAACCCATAATTTTCCATTTTGGGTGTAGTTGATAGAAATCTCATATTTTTCTGTATCATGTTCATCTTCTGGATGAATCTCTTTATGTGGTCTCTTTGAACATTTTCATGTATGTCTTCTGGACATTTTTCTTTATATGGTTCTTCGGGAACCTTTTCATTTTGTTCTCCCAATTTATTTTTCTTCCGAGGATTTTTATTTTTAGAACCAATTGGCCTCCCCCTTTTCAACTGAACTTTTGGTTCATTTGCTCTATTCCCATCAATTTGTTCTTCAAGAACGTTAATTCTTGATAGAGCATTTGCAGCAGGTATATATGATTTTTTCAGCCTTTTTGTATCCGTGAACGCATCGGGTAACTGATTGCCATATTTTGTTGTAAGTGTACGATTTTTTGAAGTTCGAGTTCGCGTTGATTTATAGGGGGATCTAGGTGCAACAAAGACGGTGTGCACCATGTAACATCTTTTGGAATTTCTTTAATTCCTCCCCCTAACGCTGGAGATTCATCTTCATTAAAATGGCAATCGGAAAAACGAGTCGTAAACATATCACCAGTTTGCGGTTCAAGGTACCGAATTATACTTGGTGATGTATAACCAACGTATATACCTAATCTCCTTTGTGGCCCATTTTTTGTTCTTTGCGGTGGGGCTATAGGAACATAAACCGCACAGCCAAAAACACGGAGATGAGATACATTTGGCTCCTGGCCAGATGTTAATTGTAAAGGGGAATATTTATTATATGCGCTTGGTCGTATCTTGACCAATGACGCAACATGCAAGATAGCATGACCCCATATAGAAATTGGGAGCTTTGTTCTCATTATCAATGGTCTAGCAACGAGTTGCAGACGCTTAATCAAAGATTCAGCCATGCCATTTTGTGTATGTACATGGGGGACCAGATGCTCAACATCGATTCCCATTGACATACAATAGTTATTAAAAGCTTGTGAAGTGAATTCACCAGCGTTATCAAGCCTAACTTTCTTTATGACGTAGTCAGGGAATTGTGCTTTCAACCTGATTATTTGGGCAATTAATTTTGCGAAAGCCGTATTACGTGTTGTCAATAGACACACATGTGACCATCTATTGGATGCGTCAATCAATATCATAAAATATCAAAATGGCCCGCATGGTGGGTGGATAGACCCACATATACCACCATGTATTCTTTCCAAAAATACCAGAGATTCATTCCCAATTTTGGCTGGTGATGGCCGAGTTATGAGTTTTCCTTGAAAACAAGCATTACATTAAAATATGCCCGATTGAAAAATATTCTGGTTTTTCAACGGATGACCATTAGAGTTTTCCACAATATTCTGCATCATGATCGAACCAGGATGTCCTAGTCGTTCATGCCAAACTTTAAAGGTACTAGTAAACTTATGGTTTACTGTAACTTATGATTCAACTATATTAATTTTTGTGGAATATAATCCGGAGGATAATGCTGGTAATTCTTCTAATATAATTTTCCTTTCCGGAATTAGTGATGTGATGCAAAGATATTCAATGCCATTCTTATTCATGGTATCTATGTGATCCATTTCTGTGAATATCTCTGAAACTTATTAAGTTTCTGTGGGATTTAGGAGAATATAATGCATCGTTTATTTCAAATTTAGTTCCCCTTGACATTAAAAAACTACCTCTTCCGAAGCCCATAATAATCTTTGCATTCACAAATATTGTATTCACGCTTCCGGCGGAATCTTTCATTTTTGAGAAATAATTTTTATCCTTAAGTATTGTGTGCGTTGTAGCACTGTCTGCCAGACATATATCTCCATCCTGAATCCCAGATCTTGACATTTTCTGGATTTAACTTATTCATAAAAAAATGCATTAATAATCGTTTAAACGAAGCAACAAGCTTATATCGTAGAAGGTATTTATATTATAATAAAGCTTATTTTACAACACAATATTACAACAAAAGTACATATAAAAATAAAATGTAGGTTATTTTAGTCAACTTCTTGGGTGTTGATATCTTTAGGATCAACGAGGAAATCAGAAAGATCGAGATGTGCATCATTATCAGTGCCATTGAAAGAGGGTCCGGGTTCATCAGAGATGAAGTTGGTTTCACCTTCTTTTTATTTTCCCTTTTGGGATTTTTGATACAGATCGGCCAAATGTTTTGGTGTACGACAGGTACAGGACCAATGTCCTTTCATGCCACATATGTAGCAAGCATTTTCATAATGCTTGTTCATTGTTTTACCAACTTTGTTTCCTTGAGAATTTTTATCATTTCTCCCGGTGTTGAAATTATTAAATTAAAATCCTCTTCCTTGGCCTCGTCCACGTCCTCGACCACGACCACGGCCTCTACCGGGTCCATGTCGTTACCAATTATTGTAACTGGATGCTACAACATTCGCTTCCGAGAATGGAGTTGATCCAGTTGGACGACATAGATGGTCACTACAAGAAAACAGCCTTTTTACAATGGACATAATCGATGTAAAACCGGGTTTGGGACGATTTAGCGACGATTGCCAATTCGTCGTAAATCGTTCGTCGTTAAACCCTAATCGTCGTAAAATCTGGGACGTATATAAATCGTCGTATAAGCGTCGTAAAACATTCGTCGTAATTTCGTCGTAATATTACGATGATTTTACGACGATTATACCATCGAGGTGTTACAACGACTATACGACGGATGGTGTACGACGATGTTACAACGGATGATTTACGACGATTTTACGACGGATGATTTACGACGGATGATGTACGACGATTTTACGACGATTTTACGACGATTTATCGAATTATATTAATTAATAAATAATAATTTTAAATATATATTAATAAATAATAATTAAAATAATTAAAATTAAAATTTTATAAATAATTCTAAAATACAAATTTTAAATATATATTATTAAATAATTAAAATTTTATATATAATTCTAAAATACAAATTAAAATCCCAAATACAAACTACAATATACTAATTAATACCAAATTCTTCAAAAAGATCCTCGTCGGTTCTATGCAACAATTCCCCTTGCTTTTCCGCGAGCAGATCCAGATCCTGATCCTCATCCCTCGGTCCCGATGTCGATGCTTGCCGCGCTCTCAGGGCCTTCGTCAATGCAGGATTACCCACAGCAACAAGCTCGAACAGAGAATCGTATCTCACTACAAGAAAACAAGCGCATTTCCGACGGCGTTTTCGACGGATTATATATTGTCGGAAAATTCCGACGGCAAACCGAGGGATTTCCGAGGTTATTTCGACGGACTGAAAATGATCGGAAATCGCTCGGAATATTCCGACGGATTGATTTCCCTCGGAATACCGTCGGAATATTACGACCGATTTCCGAGAGAATGCCGACGAACCTATATTCCTCGGAAACTGGTCGGAATACTCCGACCGATTAACAACCGTCGGAAATCGGTGAGTAATTTCCGACCGATTTTCGACGGATATAGATACTTGCTTTGTAAATACTTCTTCTCTTGCATATACGTTTGCTTTGTTTGTAAACAGATATATATACCTTTCCTGTCTCTGGTATTTTGAAGATTCGATCATGTGTATATATAGTTGCAGAGAATATGCAAACATTTCTCTATAAATTAATACTTCTCCCCTCATTCAGAAAAATACGCCCGTTTTCTTAAAACCTTTTTCAAAACGATGCCTTTGACGCGGGAAACTGCTCGTAAGAGAGTCATTTGTCTATCTACGGTCAAGATTAAGTCCAACCCTTGGATTTGTGACGAGGTTGAAGAGGGAAGGGCCCGCAAGTGTCAGCGAAGTTCCTCCGGCCCCAAAAAGTCATACGTGACTTCAACCAGTGGTAGCTGGGGGCTAGGCTTGGCAAGGCAAGGGAACCAGACTCTGCAAGAATACCATGAGGAGTTCGTGCGGACTATGGGACACTTTGGGCTTCACCGATCCACAGAAGAAGTGGCGATGATCTTTTTCCTAGGACTCCGACCTGACCTTCGACTGCAGCTTACCAAGATGGGACTACATGACCGTGGAGAGCGCATCAACATTGTCCTACGGAATGCTCGCCTCGCGGAGACCGAGCTCAGCCGAGTGGTTATCGACGACTCGTCCGATAGTGAAATGGAAGACGACCCATCCTTTTAGCCTATTTTTCAAATAATGTTCTACTCCTCCTTTTACAATAATAAAAAGAGCTTTGGGTTTTTAACTTGAACTTGCATGTTTTGGCAAATCCCGAGAATATATACTTATTTTAATAAACTTAGACGGTTTAGGATTTTAGCTGTTTATTATAAATACATTTATTAAAAACATTTTTTGTAAATATATTTTTTTTAACCATTTTTAAAAATTGTATTTTTTAAATCGTTTTTTATATATTTTTTTAATTAAAAACGTTTTTAATAAATATATTTCTAAAAAACAATTTTTATAAATGTATTTTCTTAAAACAAAATTTAGGTTTTCTAGAAATATATTTTTATGATTATCTATATGTTTTCTTAAATTATTCGGTTTTTCTGTTTTTATTTTTGTAGGTCTTACAGTCAATTCGATCAAGACCGTGCTGGCGGTTCGAGGCAAGCAGGGCGGATGAGCAATTCTTCTACTCCGAGCCCGAGCACTATACCGCTTTCCGTGCCTCTTGCGCCGTGTGTTTCGGACAGTGAGAGTGTAGCTCCTCCTCCGATCATGACCGTTGAGGAGCTAGTTCAACAACCGGGACGAGAATTACTCACAATTCTCGATCCGAAGCTCCACATTCCGGGATCTACTTAATATGTTTCTTTTCTTTCTATCTAATTAATAATTGTTTTTTTTTAAATTACCGATTTTTATTTATCGTTTGTTTGTTTTTTATAAGTTTTGAATATCCGGGAATGGCATGAGCAAGTCGGTTCTAAGGATGTTGCACTCCATCCTCGACAAATCGCACAAGAAATTTTCGGATGTTCCGACATACGAACAACAGCTTTGGTTTCGAACATTTGCGGTAAGTTTTAATTTCTTTAATTTTTGTTATATATTTAATTTATTCAATTTATTTAACATATTTACTTATATTTGTTTTGTAGAAAGAGTTTAATTGGAACCCCCGGAACACGAAAATGGTGGAGGTCGAATTTCTCAAGGAGGCGTCCACCCAATTCTCGCGCAACATGCAAAAGTGGAAGCAAGTTTGGATAAGGGGTGGAGATAAGCCAAAAGGAGGTGTGGAAGGACTATATCCCGTACTGGGACGAGCCCGTGACCGAAACTCTTTCTCAGACTAATTCCAAAAACCAGAAGAGTCAACAAGACGGGAAGGGAATCGCGGTCCACAACAACGGGGCGAAGAGTTTCAAGAAAACGGAAATCGAAATAGTTAGTATTCTAACGTTTTTAGTTATTTACAAATATCATTTTTAATATGTTTATTAGTAACTAATGTTTTTAATTATTTTCTAGACGGTGGAAGACACTGAAGTTCCAAATCATCTGAAATTGATGAAGAGGACGCACATCAACAAGAAGACCGGCCAAATTCAAGATCCTCCCGTCAGGGAGATCGTCGAAAATGTGACGAGGGTGCACGACGAGATCCTGACCCAGAGATCGCAGGACGGTGGCTTCTCCGACTCCAACGACCTCACTCGAGTCGAGATCAACGACCTCACTCGGGTCGAAAATGTGACGAGGGTAAGTATTTGTTAATTAATTGTTAATTATTATTTAAATTTAGAATATTATTTGTTAATAAGATCTATTGTTTTTGTAGGAGGTACCGGTTAAAAAAAGTCGTCAGCCAGGGTTGGGTAAGATTGCGACCCAATCCACATCTTCTTCGGCCGGATTCCCGATGGATGAAGACGTTATCCGCCAAAACGAAGAGCTGAAGGGGAAAGTAACAGCTTTGGAGGATGCACTCTCGAGTGAGAAATCCCGGAGCGACAAAATGGCGGAATTCTTCAGATCAAAGTTTCTGGATTTTCCTCATGAATTTTGATTTTGCTTTTTTGTAATTTTCAACAATTTCTAAAACTTATAGTAATTTTTAAATATTAATTAATTTATAATTTTTGCTTTTTATATATTATTTAATAATTAAATAATTTATTTAATAATAAAATTAAATAATGAATTTATAAATATTTTTTTAAAAAATATATATTTATAAAATCCCTCTGAAATCCGTCGGAAATGTCCGAGGGATTTCCGATGGACTACATAATTTTGATCAGATTATAACCGATCCCCAAACCGACCTAAACCGATACCCGAACCAATTCCTCGGAAATCCGTCAAAAATTTCCGACGGATTTCCGAGGGATTACAGAATTTTGATTGGTTCAAAACCGATCCCCAAACCGACCTAAACCAATTTCCAAACCGAGTCCCTCGGGAATCCGTCGGATTTATTCTGGACGGACACGTCCTCGGAAATCTCTCGGAAATAACCCGGATGGACAAGTTCTCGGAAATCCGTCGAAAATAACCCGGACGGACAAGTTCTCGGAAATCCGTCGGAAATACTAGCCGTCGGAAATCGGTCGGAATATTCCAAGGATTTTCCGACGGATTTTTGTTTCCTAGGAAATGAAACCGACGGCTTAAATCCGTTGGAAATCCGTCCGGAATGCCTCTTTCCGACGGGATACCGACGGATTTGGCCGTCTGGAATAGGGTAATTTCTTGTAGTGTCCTTGGATCGTCTTACCTAATCCAAGGATCTTCAGATCGGATTCTGCCTGCTTCGTCCGTAGAGTGTTGATCTCGGAATGGGCGGTGTTCAACTCGTTCCTCAACACAACCGGATCGTTCGTCGGATGATGTGCGGAAGCCGAGGCAACATAACTATCTCTAATCGATCCCATCCCTAAAACTCTGCCATTTTTCTTCCGGGCAACCTTAAAAAAAACGTTAAAATTAATAAATTGAATACGAAATAATTTTGTAAAAATTTAATATGATTATTATTACCTCTTCATATATCTCGTCCATCTGGGCTGTGGTCAAAGCCGCATTGGACTTGACCGAGCTACCGCCAGGTGATAGCTGCTGAGAGAGCTGAGTTTGACGCTCCTCGATTCGTGCCTGCACGTCATTGTAGACCTGCTCCGCTCGAGGATCCACAAAAGAACCGTCTTTTTTTGTGTGAGTTTCCTCAAAAACTCGAGTCATCGGAGGAAGTTCGCATCCGTTTGCCTAAACAAATGACATTCGGAAAAAATAAACGGTTAAAGATTAAATTTAATTAATTACAAAAGCAGGAAAAAAAATTATTAGAAAAAAAATTATTAGAAAAAAAATCATACCATTTGAAGACGCCTTCCCGCAAATGACGTTTGACCCGAAGTATGTGGCAACACCGCCGGACGACCGTCTGAACCGACAGTGTTCCGAGAAGCCGAACACTTAGCAGCCACTTGCTGCGAATGCGGATCCATCCAGTGTGTCTTCAAGCCGTTCCAAACTTCGGAAAACATGTACGGGGGCTTTGCCTCATCGCCCTCAACCTCCCACTTCCGCTTCCAATCGGAGACGGTATTGTTGAGCCGCAACTTTCCCTTCGCCTTAAACTTCGTCTTCACCGTCTCGTTGATCGCAACATCCCAATGCCATTTTTGCTATAAAAACAAGAAAACAATTAGAAACGATTAAATAAAATTAAATAATTATTATTAAAATAAAATAAAACGGTTAAATTACGTACCGTGAAACATTTGAACCACGTATCAACGACGTCGCGCGGAACAGCAGACCAATTACGGTGAGGCTCCTCGAAGTATGCTTTGATGGTGTCAGACACACTCCGCCCGACTTTGTTGTCCTCCTTAAACCTGAATTATAAAAATAAAATTATATGTAAAAAGCAGATATTAATGACAAAAAAAAAAAAAAAAAATTAGCTTACGTACCAAAAAGTATCCGGCGGGCGGAGCGGATCTAACCGAGGTAAACGATCATGACCCGGCGACCGCAAAATGTCCTCGACTGTCAATCTCGCATATATCAAAGCGGGTCGAGGTGCAGGAGCAGCTATCGGTGGCAGGGGCGCCTGTGGGGCGGGCCCGGAGTCCGGAACCACATACGTTGTGGTAGACGATGACGGGCCATCCGAATTAACACTCGGTCCCGACTTGTCACCCATAAATGCGCGATAGTGATTCCTACGTGGGCCCATATCTAAAAAACAAGTAACTATCAAAAGTATAATCCAATCTAATTCCAATCCTATCTAATTCAAATCCTATCTAATAATTCCAATCCTATCTACTATTAACAATCATAAATACTAATCTAATTTATTTATAAAAAAAAAAAAAATAATAACCTTAGAGAGAGAAAGCTCCGGAATTTGGTAGAGTGAGAAGGAGATTGTGAGTTGTGAGGGAAAAATCTGGGCTCACGTATATATATATTTTGTGGCCGTCGTAATTTCGATGGTACATTACGACGATTTTACGACGGATCATCATAAAATAGTCGTACACCAAGAAACCGAATAGTAAACCAATCATAAAAATTTCCCAACGCGGGAAATTTTCACTCCACGCCGCAAAATTAATTTTGGGTTACAACGATTTTACGACGGATCCGTCGTAAAATCGTCGTAATTTACCATCGAAATTATGACAGATCCGTCGTAATTTCGTCGTAATTATAGAAATGTAAACCCTAAACCCTAAATCCTAACACACATATCCGTCCTGTATTAACGAAGTATATTTGTACATCAAAAACTTTTCATTGTACCCAATACAATCAATAATGACGATTGAATCTGACATATGGAAAATTTCATTCTCTCCGCTTAATACTCCATAACATTCGTTTTATAAATTTCTTCCTAACATGCATGAAGTATAAATTGTTAATCATTTTTGTATTACGTCAAACAACGAATCGAGAACTTATGTAAAATAATATAATTGATGCAAAACCAAACATTTATAACCTATACTCCGCTCAATTCATCATCTTCATTGGGTTCATCATCTTCAGGTTGAGAATCATCGTCACTCTCATCAAACTCATCGGAATCACCTTCTTCTTTTGTGTCGTCAAGTAGATATTCAAGTTCCCGGTTGCGGGGATCAATTAACAAAACGTTCTCCGTAATGTCTAGTTCTGTAATGTCACAGCAAGAATCTTGTTGCATTTGAAGATATTCAACACCAACAATTTTACCCCTTGGAGCTATTTTAATAACCGATAACCATGTGGGCCCAGTGGTTTGAACTCGCGGATATGGCACGAACGTTACTTGTTCTGCTTGTGATGCTAGGATAAATGGTTCAAACTTGTTGTATCGCCGTGCTTTGTTGACGTCGACCACACCAAATTTGTTAATTCGCACCCCTCGACCGACTGTTGGATCGAACTAATCACATTTGAAGAAAACGCATTTCATACTAACCAAGCCGGGGTACTCCACTTCGATTATTTTCTGCACACCCCATAAAAATCTATTTCACCCCTAACACATACTCCGTAGTTTGTAGTTGTCCGCCGAACACCGTATTTGTATGTATGAAACACATAACCACGGGTGAAATACATGGGTGCAGTCGTTATCTTCCCGATGGGGCCTTGTAGTAACTCATGAAACCATATTGGATATGCGGGGTCACCATGATCCACCTATGAATTGAAAAAGGCACATCGAGAAGTGTGCATGTTAGATCGAGCATCGATATACTTAATGAAATTTTTTTATTACGTAAACTTACTTGCGTCTTCAACCATTTAGCAAAGTGACGATCCTTACGATCGTTCATTTCATTATCTGAAACGCCTTCAATGCATTCTCGTACCTAACTAACAAATAAACTGCAAAATACATATATATACATTGAAATTAACACCTTTATCTATATATATAATAAATTAGTAGTGGATAATTAAATTGTCATGTTACCTCTCGAAAGGTTCCACTTCCTCGCAATTTAGGAGGATGTACGTATGTGCGTTGTGCCTGTCATTCTCGTTAGACCACCAAACTTCCTTCACTTTTCCACCAAGACGTCCGATTGATGAGAAGATGTCTGGGACACCCTCTACTGCATAAGTTCTTCCCACACCACCATCACCATATCGTCGGGGTTTCCGTTTGCGTGTACGGACTTTTGTAGCGAAATATTATGAAGTGAAGTGTGAAGTTTCTTCGGTCAAACTTCCCGCAACAATTGATCCTTCATCTCTTGCTAGTTTTTTAACCTTTCCCTTTAAATGTTTCATGAAGCGCTCGAATGGGTACATCCATCTAAACGGAACAGGCTCTTCTAGTTCTGCTTCGTGAGGGAGATGAATGGAAAGATGTTCCATACATCAAAAAACGCCGGCGGGAATATCTTCTCCAGATTGCACAACAATATTGGAATATTAGCAGCCAACTGTGCAATTACATCTTCTGACAACGTCCGTGTACTAAGATCCCGGAAAAACGCTCTGATACCTGCAACACCAAAATTATATAATGCAATATATATTTGAACAAATTATATGTGATATGATGATGTCTCTTACCTCCAATTGCTTCATGAACATTTCCTGGAAGGAGTTCGGCAAATGCAAAAGGAAGTAATCGTTGCATAAACACGTGGCAGTCATGACTCTTCATCCCTGAAAACTATTGTCCTTTCCCAACAGATTTAGCAAGATTGGATACGTACCCATCAGGAAACTTCACGTCAGATGAAACCCAATTGAACAACGATGCCTTTTCGTCTGCACCCAACCGAAATATAGGAACTGGTGATTTCCCATTGCTCATTATATGCAACTCATTTCTGTTGCAAATATCGGGCAAGTCCAACCTTGACTTTCCGCTGTCTTTGGTTCTTCCTTTCACGTTTAACACCGTATGTATGATGTTACCCAAAAAGTTTTTCTAAATGTGCATGGCATCAAGATTGTGTCGCAGCAGATGATCTTTCCCGTACGAAAGTTCCAAAAAAATGCTTTTCTTGTGCCAATTGTGATTCTCCCCGTATCCATCAGGCATATTAGCTGGAGTGTGTCAATTTCCCCCACGATTCACAGTTTCTAGTCCCCCAAAATGATCTATTTGCGCTTCTAGATCTTCCACAAATATATACACTGGTGGGGGGACACGCACGATTTTGTTCTTCCTAAACAATCGCTTCTTTCTCCAATGGATGGTTGATTGGTAGAAACCGACGGTGACAATCAAACCATCATTTTTTTCTACCATGTTTCAGCTGAAACGCATATGTCCGATCGAGGCAATACGGACAAGATAATCTCACATGCGTCGTCCAACCTGATAGCATCCCGTATGCAGGGAAGTCGCTTATTGTCCACATAAGCACCGCACACATCGTAAATTTTTTTTTCCTCGAACAGTCATATGTACGAACTCCTGTATACCACAATTGTTTGAACTCATGCATGAGAGGCTGCAAAACCACATCAAGGGAACGCTTGGGATGCTTCGGACCAGGTACTAATATACTCAAGAATAAAAATTCTCTTTGCATGCACATATCTGGAGGAAGGTTGTATGGCGTTAGGATTACTGGCCATAATTATTGCCTACCAGACATACCGAATGGACTAAATCCATCAGTGCAAAGTCCAAGATATACATTTCGCTTAAATTTAGCAAATTCCGGGTGTACCGTATTAAAGTGTTTCCAAGCTTTTGCATCTGACTGGTGAGTCACTTCTCCTTCTCTCTGTGAATGTTCTGCATGCCACCTCATCGATGCAGCTGTCCTTTCAGATTGATACAATCGTTTCAACCTATCAGTTATAGGAAGATACCACATCCGTTGGTACGGTATCTTACTACGCCCAGAAGTTTGTGGCCTGAATCTCGGCTTTTGGCAAAATCGACATTCATGCAGCTTATCATCATCTTTGCAAAAAGCATACAATTGTCAACACATACATCTATCTTCTCAGAAGGCAACCCAAGACTAAACACCAACTTCTGTATCTCATAATATGTTTCGGCAGCCAAATTATCATCTGGCAAATACTCTTTAATAAGATCAGCCCAATCATTCATGCAAACATCATCTAAGTTATGATCAATTTTAATTGTCATCATCCTAGCTGCTAACGACAATTTAGATTGACCTTCTCTACATCCATCGTAGAGTGGCTGATTTGCATCGGCTAGCATATCATAAAATCGCTTCGCATCTACATTGAGTTCCTCAACACTATTATCAACATTTGTTTCATGAAATGCATCATTGACCATTTCATGCATCCTATCATGATCTTGACCCTGTTGATCAAATTGATAATCATGACCATGATGATAACTACTACCCTGATCAAAATCTATATGGCCTTGATAATTACTACTACAATCATCTTGATCAGTAGTACTCCTTTCAAAACCCTCTCCATGTTGATACCAAACATAATATTGCGGCATAAACCCTCTATTTAGTAAATGCTTCAACACCGTCTCAATAAAAATATATCTCGTATTCTTGCATTTACGACAAGGACATAACATTTTACCGCTTTCAAGGGTTGTTTGCATATTTCTGGCCTGATATATGAATATTTCAAGCCCCTCTTTGAATTCTTTCGTCAACGCTCCCTCCGAATCCTTTTGCGTATACATCCATCTTCGTAGTTCGTATATAGACATTTTATAAAAAGAGCTTTTGAAATGTTTTTTTTTTTGGATAAGTGTTTTTTTTTTATGTAATTTTCGTTTGAATTGTTGGTTGTATTTATAGAAATTTTTCAGAATTACCAACGGATTTATATCGGAAATTTACATCGATTTTACATCGAAAAATAATTTACAACGAATTTACATCGCCTATACGACGGATTTACGACGAATATATGAGATGTAAATAATTAGGTGAACCTACTTAAAAACTTGCTCACCTATCTAGACACATTCGACGTAAACTCGTCGTAATGTACATCGAATATAAGTCGTCGTAATGTCGACGTCCAGTTACGACGATATTACGACGACAAAAAATTACGACAAAATCACATCGAAATAAAATGTCGTCGTAACCTCGACGTAAATTTATGACATCCAAAATTCGATGTAAATTTTCGTTGGTAATCGACTGTTTTCTTGTAGTGGGTTTAACGTCACGAGTTCGTTATTTTGTTCTGCCACCAAGAGAACTTGCATCAACTATGAATACTTCGTGTATCCACTTGTCCGATATTGTTGTTGTAGGATGATATGCTCAAATTAATACCCTAAAAAGTACTAAAGCAGTGTTGTAGTATAGTTAGGGGTCGAACACAAGAACTCCAGATATCGCACAATAGATTATATAGATGAGAATTAAGCTAAACCAAAAAGATGTAATTAAAAGCAATACGTAAATTAAACAAGTTGTGAATCAATGGGAAAGAGGATAGGCTCAGGGTATTTCTCAGGAATTCAATGAATGCAGATAAACTAACTAGCAGGATTCAGATTTAGCGCGGTTCTTGAACTCAAATCACTAAAGTATAGCTAACCAACTCTCGTTACGAAAACTATCTAAGTCTAAATCCTAGAATTCCAAATCTCTTTGCGAATCCTAAAGTCTAAACCAGCTTTTAATTCAAGTTTGATTTGTTCACAAAACAACTAAACCAAATCTCTTTCCGAATAGTTATTTTGCTCACCCTAGAATCTATCAGGTAATTAATCGCACTCTCGTGCCTAACCAATTATCCTAAGATCTAAGTTCTAGATTCGTCAACCTAAACTTAGCTATGAGAACAACTTAAGGCGAAGAACTAATTCAAATGGTGAATCCTAATCAATCAATTAACCTAACGTTCAGAGAAAACCCTTATGAGAACCATGAACCTAACAAGGGATCTACTCAGACATGGTAATTGAAACAAGCAACATGATTGAATAGATCATCAAATAAAATAAAATAGAAAAGAGTAAAAAGAGATTCAGAATTGTCTCTCTCAGAAATCTCTCCAAAACTAAAGTAGAATCAAGCGTAATTGAACGTTCTTGCCCAAGTGGCTCAAAAACCTAACTTAAACTCATAAAACACGTTATGGGGTAAATTGTAAATAATAAAGTCTTCTGGGCAATTTTGCAATTCTTCAACTCTTCATATAAGTCGCGACTTGTGTCTTGCTGCAGTGGGTATCGACCGATACTAGTCAGTATCGATCGATACTGAGGCTTCAAATCGGGTACTCAGCACACGAACTTCTGTTTTGCTTCAAAATGCACCAAAAAGCTCCAATATCTCCAATTATGCTCCAAACGTGCTAAAACCTGTAAAAGACTCTAAAACACTACAAAATAGTAGAAAGACTCTATAAAACGGACTTATATCATGGTCAAAAAGGGGTAAAAACCATGATATATCACGCCCCCAGACTTAGCCTTCGCTTGCCCTCAAGCAAATAGAAGACTAAACCAGAGAAAGAGGTTTGAAAACACGGAGACTCACCTGTTCATGAAGCATTGCAATGACCATTTTCCCAAGCACCCAAATGTCACCTAACCAGATCCAAATCTAACCACCATGTACTTCTCCGTAGACATTCGCAGATTCCCCAGACTACACACATTATCTCGCAGCTTCATTCAATTAAACCCATCATCGCCAGTTTCATCGCTGTGATTAACATCAAGAACCTTCTAGATTCTTTCCCATACAATATCATGACAAGGAACAACCCAATTTCACACTTTTTGTATCACTTTCTCTCCCCAGACTTATTTCTTATTTTGTTCTCTTTTTTTTTTCTTTTTGATTCGCATATACACATCAAGGTATGAGACGCGAGTAATGATGGTGTTTGCCACCGAATCCCCGGTTCTTCCCTCTCAATGTATCAAAGGGTGTAGGCGAATAATGACATCAAAGGAAAATCCTAGCCTCGCTTCCAACCTTTGTGTGATCATTCCTCACCAAGTAGAATAATGGGATCGCTGGAAATTTTCCTAGCCCTATACTCAGGAGAAAATCATCTCATCTTTTCATGCTCTTATTTATTTACTTATAACAGGAGGGGAGAGAGATACTATTACTTTTAAACACATGGGTTTCTTTGTCAGATATGAATGAGGAATCAAGCTTTATGGACACTAACCACGTCGATGAAGTGCAAAAATTTGGCTCAGGCTTTAAAAGAACTCTGCTGGAAACATGTGTGTCTTCTAGTTAACTGGTCAGCCTTTGGATTTTTCATTAGTCGATCTAGAACTGATTCTGTAACAGTGGTCACTTAGAAGCAAAGTCAGAACAAAAGAGTCAAGAACACGATCATAATCTCCAACAAATTTTGACTCAATAAAACGAATTTGACACAAAAACGACTGACTCTAAGAAAAACGAACACAATGTCAGCGACTACCTCCCCAAGACTTAAACAACACTGTCCCCAGTGTTATCTAGCCTAAGTTTGGTGAAAGATATCAAATGAACCAAGTGGATTGTGAAAATCGAAAAGCTTACATGTGAAGGTGATGAGTGTCAAACGATACAGACTGGTATCGATCGATACCAGTTGTATGTCGACACACTGATTTCAAATCAGTGTTATCGAGTTGCTTAACTCAGGGAAAGTGATCCAAAGTGTTAGAAGTTAGCACTGTTAGGAACACTCAAAAACAAGTTAATAGCAACAAGATAATCAAGCATAAATCCATGAGTTCAAATGCAAAAATAAAGCTGACATAGGTTCAAAAGAAATGAAAAGAAATAAAAAGAAAAGAAAAACAAACGTGAAAGCAGAAGAAGACTAATCCGTTGTCGCCTCGGAGTCACCATCAGCATCAGGATCACCAACATGAGAAGGATCAACCGGAGTCTGCGAGGTTCCAGGCTGAGACGAAGGAGCAGCGTCTGTGTCAGTCATGCAGCCGCAGCGAGAAATAGCAGTCCAGATGCTCCTCATACTCTCTATCATCACCCGCTGAAAGGCAGCTGGCTCCATCGGAAGTTCCGAAGGAGAGGGAAATGATGGTGCAGGGATAGTAAAAGTCACTGCGCGCGATCGCTGGGCTCGTCCTCCCTGGCGTGAAGTAGATGGAAAGTCAGCAGCAGCAGGTGCAGGCGCAGGAGCTCGTCGTCTAGTCGCAGGTGCTCGAATCAACAGGTCTGGAGGAGGCTCGAAACGAAGCTGAGAAGGGTCCTCGAGAATGTCTGTCAGCGCGTCGTTAGGGAGCTGCACCAGAAAATCTCCAGCAGATGTAGTGAAGAACCAACGCCTCTGGGGCTTCAACCACGTAAGGTTCTTCAGGTAACTCTCATCCATAAACCGACGCGTAGTGACTATCTTCCATCTTGTAGTACTGATCCCGAGGAGCTGGAAGATAGGAGTGAGGAGACTACCAACTGCCTCTGTCTTGGCCTTCGTGCTCGTGCCTGTGAATGGTTTGGTCTTCAAAGAGACCAAATGATGCGCAAATACAGCTCCAAGGTTGACCTCTGTAAGCTCAGGCAATGCGAAATCCTCCTCAGGATTAATGTCTCTGATAGCCAGACACAGAAGTAGAAGCTCGGACACCCTCATCTTGTTTGGTTCCATCTTGCACAAGAGAGTGGTGCTCAGGATCCTAACCAAACAGCGCAGGACCGGGTGTCGTATATCCATCTGAGTGGACTCCTTAGAGTAATAAGCACCATTCCCGAAATGCTCCCAAAATGTCTGCATGCCAGGATCCTGCGAGGGAAGAGTAACCCTCCTGCAATCCCGCAGAAAACCATAGATGTCACAGAGATCAGGGAGTGGTAACATGTACCTCACTCCACGAGCCATAAAAGTCAAAGTACCCTCCTGTGCATCCTGGAGAACCTCGTCCTGGTAGTAAACGCGAACTGTCGCCATGAACTGACGAACCAAGTCCGGGTAAAGATCATACTGCTGAGTAGCCATGTGGCCAAGACCAATCTTCTCAAGCAGACGGGACAGCTCTGCGTCAAGGCCCAAGCGACGCATTGAGACCCCATCAACAAACCGAGTAGGCTCTAGAACAACTCCCAACCACGCGTTATAGTACAGCGTGTCATAATCATCCCACTCATCCAAGATGGGTCTGTAAATGCAGTATTCACTCTGCACAACCTCCTTCTCCGTCCTGTTCCAATCTCTATGACAAGGGATCCTGGCCTTCTCGTTCACCTTAGGCCAAGGGCCTCTGCGTGGAGATACAGGAACATCAGGAGCAGATGGAGCGGCTGTTGCAGCAGCTGCAGTAGTTCGTGCTCTCTTTTGCCTAGATGCCATCTGCAAACAAAGACAGAAAGACACAGCATAAATCCAACACCTCTCAGCTATCATAGCAAAATCGTAGCATCAGACACGAATGGTGTCGATCGATACTAAAGGGTATCGATCGACACTCTAGCCATTTCGAGTTCATTGAATCTCCACAGTCCAAATCATCCAAAAGTTGAAACTAACGACAATCGAATGTAAGGCAGGGTGCGAAACTACTCTAGAGCATCTCAGCAAATGACAATTGTCAAGAAAAACAAGTGCTAAGGAGTAGAATCTCACAAACCTCAAACCTAAAAAAAATAAAAATTCGGACTGAAAAGGTGGAATTTCGAATACATACCTTTGCTAATTGGAGAAACAAATGCTAGAAAGAGATAGAGGATGAAAATGCAATGAATCTAGGCACTTGAATCACCAAAATCGGAGAAGAAACAAGAGAGATGCGATTTGAGAGGAAAAAGGAGGCGGTATCGATCGATAGAGAAGAAAGAACTGAAGAAAAACCCGAGGGTTTTAAAAGAAAACTTACATGTCCGCGCGGTGTCGATCGACACTCTATAGTGTCGGTCGACACTCCTCCTCTAAATCTGCTTCACGTTAAGACACAAAACCAAAAATTAAAAAAAAGTAAATACAGACTCACCAATGGGTTGCCTCCCATCAAGCGCTTGTTTAACGTCACGAGCTTGACTTTGCTCAGGTGATCAGTCGAAGCGAGGTTGAGAGCTTACTCCCATGCAGGTTCCACAGCTAGATACTTCCAGACTCAGAGTTCGACTCAACATGCTCTCTAGGCCTGGGCACATAATCCATACCCGAAATCCGAACCCGAACCCGAACCGATCTAACCGAACCATTTAGGCTTCGGATATATCTAAATAACCGTCGTCGATTTTTTATTTCATGTTTCTTCGGTTTCGGTTTCGGATCGGTTATTAACCAAAATCCAAAGTATAACCGAAGCGTGATTCATATCTACGTTTCCTAATTATGTATGATGTCTCGGCTAGATTTACGGCGTCGATCTTGGAAAGGCGACATCCAATCAATCTTCGAACGATTGAGTTCATTGATTTCTCCTTTTCCCCAAATCAAAAACCCTAGCTATAAGAAAGCTCAAACACACCAATTCTGGCTTCTTCGGCTTCTTCTACTTTCACTTACCATCCTTCTGTTTCTGGAAATTCCAGAAATCGATCTCAGTCTCAGGTATGTGCATCTTCTTATTTGACTTTTGATCTCTCTCTTCTTCTGAGTTTATACTTCTCTAGCTTCTACTGAAACTTCTTTGCTTTCCTTTCTTGTCTTGTTGATTCACCTTGGTCACCATAAATCTCAAAGCACGATAAAGTTATTTTAGGCAGAATGATAAGCCGTAAACATGATTTTGATTTAAGTGATATGTGAAAGGCGAATTCTTTGAAATTTGGTTGTTTGTGACTCTTGAATTTTTTCATAAACTGGGTTTCTCCTTGGAAATTTCTGGGTTTTTCTCAAGTTAGTGGACTCGAGAATGTCTCTGTTTCTCTGTTTTTCTTCTGGAGTAGAAGAATTACTCCAATCATCGTGATTCCTAGCAATAATTTTAAGAATAAATCACGTTCATTTTAACTTGGCTTCGTTATCTGCAAGAATTTGCTTAATGGCAATTTTAATGATTTGTGTGAACCTGATATTTTCGTGTATCCTACTTACTATAAAGAATAAATCACCTCCAAGTCGTGTTGCAGTGATAAAATATGAAAATTTGAGCTTCAAATTTTCTGCTCAGCTTTTGATCCGATTAGACTAATATTAGTATTTTGGTTGGTAACTGTTTGTATGCATCTGCAGCTGTAGTGAGTATGAACCTATTGATATAAAGAATCTATAGCTTACTCTTATCGAATTGTAAATTTAATTATGTGCTGGTTTCAGTTTTAGGGTGTTAATGGAACAAGTTTTTGTCCTCTTTCGGTTAGTTTCTGTGAATTGAACAAATCTTTGTCCTCTTTCTTTCGTTTAGTGTCTGTGAATTGCCCATTTACATTAACTTCTAAACAACAGTACTCTGGTTAAAACTTGGGAATAATAAACAAACTTATGTCAAGATTATGTCGTACTCACCTTTAACTTATAATGTCGTACACCAAACTGTGAACATACTTATATTATGTTATGCTCGTTACATTAAGGTTATGTCATTTAAGTTTGTCTTTATTTTCTATTACCAACAAATATATCCAATCATGTTCAAGGTTATGTCATTTAAGTTTGTCTTTATTTTCTATGTTCTAACTTATATTATGTCTCTGTTTTCATGTACTGTTTTTAGATGGATTCGTCATCGCCTTCATTCCAAAATAACAATAATCAACAAGAGGCTGATCGAGGGAAACGAAAAGTACATGATGAAAGTGGAGTAACTTCTCAGCCTAGTAAGAGGACTCTAAGAGTGCATTTAGCACAAGTGGTAGAATCATTGACCCATATAGGAGTTGTCTAACTCACTATATGGTTGAAGTGCTTATGTGTACAGAGCAGTGGATGAAACAAGACATTCATTTTGAAGATAAAGTGCTTACAAATCAAGAAATAATTGATGAGTATGAGTACGAAGATACGCTTGAGAAAGGTATAAATTCTTCTCTTATATATTTGCTGGCTTGAGTAAGAATCTCTAATGTTTTAAAAAAAATTTTACAGAGTTTGAATCATTGGCAATGGATAATGAAGACGTCACTATGCAGTCATAATTTTTTTTGTTTTGGATCTTCCTTCTCTCTTTTATGTTCTATCTCTTTAGATTATGATCTTTGAGGTTGTTTGGATTTGGAATCATGAATTTTTATTACCAGATCTGATGAACTTGTTATGTTTAATTTCGGATTTTTTGGTTACTTCAGTTGCAAACAGGTACTTCGGTTGGAAAAAACCGAACCGAAACCGAATCCATTGATATTTCGGTTACACTCGGATTTTATATACACTTAGGAAACCGAACCGAACCCGAACATATCCGAACCGAACCCGAACCGAACATCAATAATATCTGAATGGACTCTAGAACTATACAACCGAATAACCGAATAACCGAATAAACCGAACCGAACCCGAATGGACATCCGAACGCCTAGGCCTAATGCTCTCTATAACCTCATTTCTTTTCTCTTTTAGCTCCAGAGTAAGAATGACTCTAGCCTTGGAGAATGGTCTCGAGGCTCCGTTGCACTTCGTCTTGTACTCGATCGAGTCTCCATCACACTTCTGAGGGATTAAGGTGACTTGGGCAGCACTTTCAACTTTCTTGCTCTTCGCTTCTTCTTTGTTGCTCTAGCCTTCTTGGCAACCTTCTTGGTGATGCTGGGAGGTTCTTCCGAAACAGTCGCGGCCTTCGGCTCATCTTAAGGCTCATCCAGCAGATCGATCATCAGCGTCTCGCCGGCAGCAGTGGTGATGCATGAGACATGTATGGGTGCTCTTCCAGAAGGGATGGCGTCATAGTAGCCCCCGTCGTCAATGTAAGAGAAAGAGATTCTCTTGTTCGGTGTGTCCATGATCATGCCAGCAGTAGCCATAAACGGTCTTCCCAAAATCAAAGGGACCTTAGATCCTTCGCTCATCTCCACAACCTGATAATCAGTAGGAACCAGACAGTCGCCTACTTCGACTGGCAAATCGAGGATCGTAGCATAGGGAAGTGAGCTGGTGGAGTTTGCGTATGTGAGAAGCGTCTTGGGAAATCCCATGTCAGCTTTCCATTTCTCCGCAATCTCCCTCGACATGAGGTTGACACTAGACCCTGAGTCAACAAGGGACTCCTTGAACTCGACTCCAGAGATGGAGCATGGAACAGAGAATTTCCATGGGTCCTCCCTCTTGGTCAACTGCCTAGGCGGTAGCGATCTGGCTCTTGCCTTGATGAAGAGTATTTCGATCTCTTCCATGGTTTCTCTGCAATCCTTGAAATGGCTAAGTAAAGGGCGGTACTCTAGAGCTTCTTCAAAAGTCAGCGTGTGGGGAATCCTTCGTACCATCTTTTCAAAACCAAGCAGCTGCTTCGGAGTAATGGAATCTCTGAGATGTCGAGGAGTCGTAGGCTTCAGTACCTTAGACTTATGAGCTCTGTCGACACTCATCCTTGGTTTCCTGCCGACCACTGGGTGGGTATCGATCGACATAGGAAGGGTGTCGATCGATGCTTGCTGCTTTGAGACGTCCTTGGCGGATTCTTGGAGTGGTGTCGATCGATACTCGAAGGTGTCGGTCGATACAGAGGCGATATCTGGGTCCTCATCGTCATCTTCCGCGTGGTGTCGATCGATATTACTGGTGGTGTCGATCGATACCCTGGGATTTTCAGAATCCTCATCGTCAAGATCGACGAAATTTCCTGCAGTTAGGCTCTTTTTCCCTTCCGGATTGCCCTCTTCATCACTCGTCGAGGTGATTGCATGAACGTGTTCACTCTGTGAATGAACCATCTTTCCCTTGACAGCTGCTGAAACCTGATCTACCTGAGTTTCCAGCATCATGTGGCTAGTATTGAGAGCCTCGATTTTCCCATTCATATATACATACAAGGCATCCATCTTCCCACTG
The DNA here is from genome assembly GCA_002933915.1 of Eutrema heterophyllum. Taxonomy (NCBI): domain Eukaryota; kingdom Viridiplantae; phylum Streptophyta; class Magnoliopsida; order Brassicales; family Brassicaceae; genus Eutrema; species Eutrema heterophyllum. Next base: position 180,612 of record PKMM01011780.1, read on the forward strand.
AAATCCACTGTCATCTTCTGTCATCCCTGAAGAATCTGTTCAAGCATATATTCAACTTTGCTTTCAGGAGCTTTGGGTGGTGGAGATTGGTACCCTCCTTGCTGAGCATTGTTGGTGAAGTGTCGGTTGTTGTTGTGTTGGTATTGATACCTTTGACCTTGAAACCCAGCTCCACCAATACAGTTAACATCTTCTACTTCATCCTCATCAGCAACGTGAACAGATTTCTTCGTCTTACCCATCAGGAGATTGTGCACTGAATCCAACTTGGCCTGGACTTCAGCAATCTGCGATCCATCAACTCCTCCAGCTTGCTTCTTCCGCTCGAAATCAGCATTCTTGGTGCTATTGCTAGACGCCAAGTTCTCAATAAACACATAAGCATCGTCTGGGTACCTGGTATTGAAATTCACATTGCTCGCAGAATCCAAGGCCATCTAATACCTCCAATCAATCCCTCTGAAAAAGATACCCAGCAACTAAACCTTAGTGAACCCGTGATGTGGGCAATCCCTCTGATATGACCTGAATCGTATCCAAGCAGCCTTAAACGCCTCAGTTGGTCCTTGAGAAAATTGAGAGATCTTGTTCATGAGCTCTTCGGATCTCGCATCATCATAGAAATTGTTCAGGAACGCAGTCTTAGTCTCATCCCAGGTAGTCAATGACCCAGCTGGTTATTGCTTGAGCTAATAAGAAGCATCCCCACCAAGATAGTATGGGAAAAGCTTACAGAACAGGTAGTCGTAGAACACTCCATTGCATTTGATGCTAGAGACCAAGTCCTCAAACCTCTCAATGTGATCCATGGGGTGTTCATGAGGAAGACCATGAAAAGGGTGCTGACCCACAAGAGTGAAGTATGCATGTTTCAGCTCAAAATCATTCCTCTGAAAAGCAGGTGGACGAATCGCTGATCGATTGGCATAGAACTGATCAGGCCTGTTATACTCTCCAATTGTCCTACCGCGATTAACCGCAGCGTTCCCATGATTCACCTCGTTGTTGCGTGCAGCTCGCGCGGCAATCTCATCAACAGCTGATGGAGGGATTATGATGTTTCCCTCTCCATCAAGTCGTTGTCCTGCCTCATTGCACAAATGACCCTCTCGGTCTCTGAAAGCATCAGCCTCATCCTGAATCAAAATCACTGGATTGTTGTTCATCGTTGCTGGCTTCTTTGCTTTTCTGAGTGTGCGTTCAAAATGTGCTAGCTGCTCGTTTGACAAATCAACTAGCTGAGTGTTCTTGTTCCTTCTGGTTTCTCGAGTAGGCATACACCTGAAACACAAAAGTCAAGAACGTAAGTAACTGGAAAAAACGCGTCGGGTGTCGACCGATACCACTAGGGTGTCGATCGATACTCGATGATTTAGACGAAATTCTTCACTAAAATCTAATGGCGAAATTGAGTCCCCGGCAACGGCGCCAAATTTGATATGCTCAAATTAATACCCTAAAAAAATACTAAAGCAGTGTTGTAGTATAGTTAGGGGTCGAACACAAGAACTCCATATATCGCACAATAGATTATATAGATGAGAATTAAGCTAAACCAAAAAGATATAATTAAAAGCAATACGTAAATTAAACAAGTTGTGAATCAATGGGAAAGAGGATAGGCTCAGGGTACTTCTCAGGAATTCAATGAATGCAGATAAACTAACTAGCAGGATTCAGATTTAGCGCGGTTCTTGAACTCAAATCACTAAAGTATAGCTAACCAATTCTCGTTGCGAAAACTATCTAAGTCTAAATCCTAGAATTCCAAATCTCTTTGCGAATCCTAAAGTCTAAACCAGCTTTTAATTCAAGTTTGATTTGTTCACAAAACAACTAAACCAAATCTCTTTGCGAATAGTTATTTTGCTCACCCTAAGTTCTATCAGGTAATTAATCGCACTCTCGTGCCTAACCAATTATCCTAAGATCTAAGTTCCAGATTCGTCAACCTAGACTTAGCTATGAGAACAACTTAAGGCGAAGAACTAATTCAAATGGTGAATCCTAATCAATCAATTAACCTAACATTCAGAGAAAACCCTTATGAGAACCTTGAACCTAACAAGGGATCTACTCAGACATGGTAATTGAAACAAGCAACATGATTGAATAGATCATCAAATAAAATAAAATAGAAAAGAGTAAAAAGAGATTCAGAATTGTCTCTCTCAGAAATCTCTCCAAAACTAAAGTAGAATCAAGCGTAATTGAACGTTCTTGCCCAAGTGGCTCAAAAACCTAACTTAAACTCATAAAACACGTTCTGGGGTAAATTGTAAATAATAAAGTCTTCTGGGCAATTTTGCAATTCTTCAACTCTTCATAAAAGTCGCGACTTGTGTCTTGCTGCAGTGGGTATCGACCGATACTAGTCAGTATCGATCGATACTGAGGCTTCAAATCGGGTACTCAGCACACGAACTTCTGTTTTGCTCCAAAATGCACCAAAAAGCTCCAATATCTCCAATTATGCTCCAAACGTGCTAAAACCTGTAAAAGACTCTAAAACACTACAAAATAGTAGAAAAACTCTATAAAACGGACCTATATCATGGTCAAAAAGGGGTAAAAACCATGATATATCATAGGACTACGTTTCCAGGATGAAATGTTTGGAGGGTTTTCTCGATCATATCAAAATCGCGTATCTTTTCTCCACATAACATTATCTTGGAAGTAATTCCGAACAGAGCTGAATTATATTCACTCACTCTCTTATAATCTTGGAAACGGAGGTTTAACCACTCATGTTTCGCTTTCGGTAAGATCACATATTTCTAGTGATCAAACCTATCTTTGAGTGATTGCCAAAGATCTGCAGGATCTTCTTTCGTGATATATTCATCTTTTAAACCATTGTGGATATGGTGGAATAAAAATATCATGGCGTTTGCCTTTTTCTCTTCAGAAGTTGTTTTTGATTTATCGATGGTATCAAGAAGCTCTTTTCCTTGTAAGTGCATATTTGCAACTATTGCCCATCTCATATAATTGTTTCCAGAGATATCAAGGGCAGTGATTTCGAGCTTCGTCAAATTTGACATGACATAATTTAATATTTCATTAATCATTAAACATAAATAAGATATTGCTATAACAAGAAATACATATGCAATTTAAAACATGGGAGGCGTTGGGATTAAGAACGCGATTACAAGAAATATAATTAAATAAAAGAGCAAAATAATATTTATGACAAATTCTCCGGGAGTGAATTCTCCGACGGAGATGCCATAAATAAAAGCAATGATAGAAGAAACACTTAAAATCAACACTAAACGAAACATCTTCCTTGTGAAATGAAATCGAAATTTTTTGTTTAGAATGATTTGAGAGAAGATAAATGTTTGAGATGAAAGAATGAGTGAAATTGATTAATGAAATATAAGTATATTTATAGATTGAAAATACTGTTTACTAGCCATTTTTATAGCCGTTGGAAGTGGCCAAAAATCGATATGAAACTTTTGATAATCAATCAGTTAAATTTACCAAATTTCAGATAAAAAGGTTTATATACAGGTGGTCAAACCTCCGTATATAATAACCATAACAAACAAATAATTAACGGCAATATGTGGTGACAGAATCAAGCACATTTAAATAGTAAATAAATTTTGTGGCGTCTGAGACGTCCACTATAATATTAACAGAAAATAAATAAATCATGGTGACTAAAGTCATCCATTTAAAATTGCAAGTAAATAAATTATGGTGATGAAGTCATCCATATTTAAACAGCAAATAAAATAAACGAGTAAATAAATATATGGTGACAGAGTCATCCATATAAACATGATAAAATAATTGAGGCAACAAACCGCCCATTATAATATTAAGTAAATAGTAGTGCGTTAAGCAACCACTATAAAATAATAAATTATTATAGAGGCGACATAACGTCCGCTATAGTAGGATATATATTGTAAATAAAAATTTACCCGAAAGTAGAGTAATCGTGCTGATAACGTGTTATAAAAAAGTAATAGAAGTTATCATAAAGATAAATATAAATAAAGACGAAAATTTTATACCCGCACAGAGAGAAGGATACTAGAGAAAGAGAAGAGACGAGGGAGAGATTATTGTTTCGTAAGTTGAAGTGTGATTTACAACGAACGAATGCGTTCGTATCTATAGTTAAAATTGAAGTTACTATGCAGCAGAGCGACGGTGGAGTCCATAGAAGAAAACTGCGTGCGCCGCTTCTGGTATTGATTTTCATAACACTACCTATATTAGTAAACGATATCATGATTTGTTATTGTTTTCGTACAAAAAGGATGTTCGAAATCAAGTAATATACATGTAGAGTTTAATTTATTAAAAAATTGCCAAAATCTATTAAATACATAGAAGAACATTGGTTATATGATCTTTTACACATTCCTTAAAATTTCAACTAGTAAGTCGTACTTTTTTTATTTTAACATCTATTCATTAATTTAAACTGAATCGAAAAGGAAAAATACAAATACAACTAACTAGTAAGTCGTACTATATATATATATATTCGTATAACTTCGTATAATGTATGCTATACGAAGTTATTACGGTTTGACTCCATGCCTTTTGAGCANGGATTGATGATTTGAAATCTTGTGTTTACATTCGTGATGCATGTGTGCACTGTTCAATAACTAAAGGTCGATTTGTTCACCTTCTTTCTTCGTACTGCTATTGTTCTGAACATTTTGACGTCACGAATCATGTTTTTTTAACATGGCCGACTTAATTTTTTTGTAGGCAATGTATAAAAGTTGTATGGGTCAACAGTATATATTTATTTTTTTGCTTTTTTATTTTTATATTGATGAAATACTGAAATTTAGTACTTGGATAGTTTTTAATGAAATAGGTTAAAAAATGATACTATATTTTCATATTTTAATAATTATAATTCATTTTTTCAAAAATTAATTGTCCTTTTTCCTTCAAAAACATCTTATAAAATTGATATATTAAATTTATTAGACATATTAAATCTAATATTTATATTTAAATATACAATTCTATTGGTAATCCGCGGAACCATGAAATCGATTTTAGAGACTTTTATCACCACAAAAATTATGGAATAGCAGATTATTTTATTAAAAATACAGGTCTGCGTTTTGGACAAAGAAATTTGTGTTCCATTATTCAATAAGTAAATCATCATTAAACATATTTACTAGCTTAATTATACATTAAGCAGCTGAAATTTAATATTCATTTATTTTACGATTTCAAGAAAAAGTTCAATTTTAGCGAAGTTACATCAATTATTTCATGCACAATAACCTAATTTAGAATTTACATCAATTATTATATTCATTTATTTGTTTTCTTTGTCACACAATAATTTCGACTAATACATTTCTAAAATTAGAAAATTAACCATATTTCTTACGGTTGAAAGCTAATAATATTTTCTTACGCCTAATTAAAATTAATAAATCATACACTGCAATATAAATACATTCAACAAAGATAATAAGTTTGTACGCTGAGGCACATCTTTCTAATAACTTTAGTTATGATTTTATATTTTTGTTATTCACTGACTAAGTAAAATAACTCATATTAAAAAAAAAATTACTAAACATATGTATATACCTATATATATTGATAGTTTTTTATACATTATGCAAATTCGTAAAATTTATCCAATCACACAATTATTCTACCATTTTCATTTCGCTGTTGTGGACTTATTTCATTATGTTTTTTATATGTGATTCCACGATTTAAGGCTTTATCAATCGAACAATCAACGTCACACAGTTAAAATTTCGTTTCAACGAATACAATTTTTCTGATATATATATATATGCATATAAGTATAAACATTTAGATTATGTTTCCATTATTTTTTGCCAAGAGACAAACAAAAAAAAACAATTTGAAGGTGGGACTGGCTGATCATTCGTATACAATTTAAGATTCAAATCACATATCAAATTTTCTGATCTTAAAATTCAAAAATTCTATAATGTCTTTGAAGGTGGGACTGGCTGAAACTTTTTGGCGAAAAATATATATACTCACTCTATAATTTGATCGAGCGTTTTCATTCAATAATACTCAAAAACATTATAGATTATGTTCGATTGAAAAATATTTTGTGACGATGAGTCATGTACACAATCATGTTGAGAAAGTATAATAAAAAATATTGTTTAGATATCATTTTGATAATTTGAAAAATATAATAATTATACGGTGGATTGAGATTAAGGGAAACTAAATGTAACATAGACTGCGAATTATGATCAATCATTTCAACCTAGCTCCCAAACCTCAGTCTGATACAAATCATTTTTACATATATTCCTTCGGTTTTTTTTTTTTTTTGTGATAAAACTTTTCCTTCCCTTTTGCATCTTAAAAAAATTAATCTGTTTAACACAAACAATGTCGACGTACGTACCAGAAAAAAAAAAACTCAAATATGTTTAGAAATTAATTAATATGCGCAAACATTTTTGTTTGTTTGTTATATGATAAGCGCAAACATATTAAAATACATTTGCATAGTTTTATAGATACATTTTAATATAAATGAAATAAATAATTGAGAAGCAAAAGTATACAAATAGACAAATCTCGTGACACTTAGTTGTATTGTAGTTGAGTATTTTCTTGTGGACGTTAAAGACAGATGAAAAGTTGGGCTAGCTCCGAAATTGTATCCTTTGGTCTTAATAATGCTTCAACGAGCTGTCCTCCCACATTTCTCTATTTTCTTTTATTTTTTAACAAAATCATTTAATGTCGGCCAAAATTCATCTAACTTCTTAACAATAAATGTACATACACATGTGTATATTCATCCACCAATATATGTATCAATCATATTGCATGTGAAAGTAAAGCAAGAAGAAAGTGACGTTATTCTTCAAATGTACAAAGTAGTTTGTCCGTTAATTTATTTTTTTTATTCTAATTTTTCCTTTTTGTATGTTATGGTATACAAATTTCTATCATTTTTTGGGATAATGATATATATTTATATACATCTTATCATTTATTGATATACTAAATAGCATATATATAAATTATATGTGTGTGTCCGTGTGTGATCGTTTCTACAGAAAAAAAAAAATATTTCTGAAAAATACCATAGAATGGTTTTTGTGTGAAACATCGTAATTGATATATGAAAAAATAATATAAACCAAAACTAGTACGTACATACAAACCTACAAAAATATAGTTGAATTCACCGTTTATCCGATTATTTGTTTACTTCAGAATCCAAATCAAAGTTATGAAAACGGTAGTGTTTTTGGTATTGGCAATGATAGTTGCAGTTAAGTATTTAAGAAGGAAAAAAAACAATTTTGATTTCTCTTTTTTTTTTTTTCTCATGAATACAATCTACCAATAACAATCTTCGCCTTAAATGGCGATTGTGATTCATCATCTTTAACTTCTTATTCTTCTTTCCAAGATGAATATTATTGGATTTACTTTATTCTTCTTCATAATAGTTTCGCTCTGATGGCGGTCTAGGCGATTACCCAATCGCTCTTTCAATCTCAACCGTTTCTTTCTTAGGGAGCAGTTTCTTCTAATTCCGTCGCCGGTGTGGAGTGTAGTGGTTCCATCATTGCCTTCTCCATCTCCGTAGCGGGGCTCTCACCATGCTGCGATGATATCGTCGGACGTAACTTGCAGTTATGTCCTATATATTGGAATCATGGGATCGATTTGTGATCTACACTCCAACTCAAAAATTCAATATCTTCTCCTCTTATATTACCGTTTCTTCAATTTTCTGCGAAAACGTGTTGGTGCATTGGTTGGAGGATATGTGATTCTGGAAAACGGAAACTACCATGGAAAGGACGATGTGTCGGAGTTGAAGATGTATCCTTTTTGTTGTATGACGATATTCGTACAATCGTTGAAAATTGGCAGTCCCAAATTTTATTTATTTTGGAAGAATTAGTATATTGGATTCTTAACAGAAAAATATTTCTAGATCTAATTTGGAAATTGGCCAATGTAATACAACATGAAGAAATTGTGTTTAAATTGGTTATGATGATAACCAAAAATGAAATTCGCATCAGATCGAATGCGAAAATGAGAACGAGTAAGACTTTTGTCCGAAAAACATCATCATTTTTATTTATTTTGTTTTATTGTTTGAGAAACATTTGTATTTTCTTATCTTTGTACTATGTAATCTTGAATTTTATATATAAATAAATATAGATGTTAAAAACAAAAAAAGAAGAATACAATCTACTAATCGATTGATTGCACGAATTAAAAGTTATCGATCTCCTCTCTAATATAGAGTTGTCACCAATGTATATTATTAAACTGTTATTCTATCATCGAAATAATCATATGATTTTCATATTAAAAACAAAAACAAAAACAGAACTCGAAGATCGAAGCCAGTATTCACAAAAGTTGTTGTTTACTCCATTTGATAAGAAGGAATATAAAGAGAGACAACAATAATAATTTTTTAAAGCGTGAGTCTTTTATTTCGTCTCTATCTGTCACATGTATCTCTCACGGGTCGAGGTTAAAAATCTCTTTTTACAGAAGGAAAAAAAAATTGTGATGGAGACTTAAGTTCCACGCGCCCCACGCTCTCTGTTAGTGGTTCTTTTTCCGTATTGTTAGTATCTCCAAATCGCGACACGTGTTGACTCCGAATCTATATATGCCGCAAAGGCACAAACTGTGAGAGATTCGTAGTAACATCAAACTTTTTGTGTGCACATTTATGTCTCTACGACAGCACGTAAATATTTTATTCATATTTTTGCTGGTAAATCATATTTTCTGTACGAAACAATATATATCATTTATGCATTTTATAGCACCAATAATTGGCTTCGATCATTCGATACGTATCTTGTGTCTTATATTTGGTTATGGCATTTGGCTATAAAGATCGTGATTTTATGTTTATTGGCAATTAATGATAAAAGTTTTTTTTTGGATGGTAATCCGTAAACCACGACTAACATTATCTTTAATTTTGAGTTTAATTTTGAGGAGAACTGAAAAATATAAAATTTTGATTTTATTTTACTTGACTGAATGAATCAATCAATAATGATTTACAAAAAACTCTTTATAGAGGTCTTTTAGAACAATATAGAATCTAGGGTTTCCTTATCTCTTCTATAGCTGTCAATGATTAGTCGTCAGGTAAAGATGAAAGAGCTACAAATTTGTTAACATGGAGGAGCACCTCTGCAACGTCTTCTTTTGCAGGTACATATGAGCTTATTCCTTTTGTCTTGTTCTGCTTTTGTTGATTGGATTTGACGATTGGGTTTTGTTGTTGTTGGGCCACTGATTTAGTTTCTTGCCAGAGGCCCATCGATATGTTGCTCATATTCCCCCTTAAACTTGGAGTGGTTAGTTCTGACACACCAAGTTTGCTCTGAAGTTCAATGAAAGCACAGCGAGGCAATGACTTCGTGAAGATGTCGGCCAGTTGAGCAGCTGTCGGAATATGCTTTGTTTCGATCAGACCAAGAGCAACTTGCTCACATATGTAATGGTAGTATGTGTCAAAATGCTTAGAGCGGTTGTAAAGAGCCGGATTGGCATTGAGGTAAACCGCCGAGAGATTGTCACATTGAAGCAGAGTTGGCTGAGACTGCGAAATCTCGAGATCGCGGAGAAGAAATGATAACCAAGTGAGTTCTCGAGATGTTGAAGCAAGTGCCATGTACTATGCTTCAGTGGAGGACCTCGAAACTGCTTCTTGTCGTTCCGCCGACCAAGAGATGAGATTTGGACCGAGCAATGTGCATAATCCAGTAGTTGAACGGCGAGTCTCCTTACATCCAGTCTAGTTGTTATCGCAATAGGCTATGAGTAACAAGTTTGAATCCTTTCAAATGTGTAAATCCATCTGAATAGTTCCTTTGACATACTAAAGGATCCGTTTGAGATTTCGGGTATTTATTATCCGAAATGCCTAAAATATGTAAATCCATCTGAATAGTCCATTTGGGTAGAGAGGTTTATGATCCATATAGGTAACAAAATGTTTTTGGTTCGGTTCCGGTTCGGTACTAGTCGGTTCTGGGTCAATTCGGTTCCGAGATTTAAGAACCGGAAAATACCTGAATTTTTCGGATCTTAATCGGTTTCGGGTATTTATTATCCGAAATGCCTAAAATATACCCGAAAACCCAAAAATATACAAAAAACACGAAAAAACTAAAGAAAATATTCATGAAATACCAAAAATATACATGAAAACCCAAAAATATACCCGAAAATATACCTAAAAACCCAAAAAACTAAAGAAAATATATATAAAATACCAAAAATATACCCAAAAACTCGTAATATATTTAATATTTTTAGGTATATAATTATAATTCGGGTACCCGATCAGATATCGGTTCGGTTTCGGATATTACCCGATACCCACATGTATCAATGAGGAGGAACCATCTGGTATTTTGGGCATAAGCGAAATCGATCAGTTCCGATTATTTCGGATCGATTCCAGTTCTAATTTTTGGTTCCGGTTTTTATGTCCAGGCCTACGAGAAACGATAACAGAGAGATTGATATGACATTAAATTACATTGATAAATTTGTGAATCGCCACGTGTGGGTCTCAAAAACTCACGGGTTTGTGTATGTTGCCCACAGATGCGTCACGGGTTGGTGGATTTTTAGGTTAATGATCTATTCATAACGTTAAGATTTGATTTGATGCTATACTAATGAAATCAAATACTTGTTTGTTTTTGTTATTGTGATTTGGACGGCTTGACGACAATGTTCACGCTCGGCAAAGCAGTGATAGATTCACAAAAGGTTTTTGAATGTTTAGTTCAAAAAACTGTATTGACACTAAATTTCGGCCTCAATCAAAATGCTTAATTTGTTTTTTTTCCTTCTAATTTAAAATATTACTTTCTTTTCGATCTGGATTCCTGCTGAAACTAGACTCCATTTCTAAAGTTTGACCTAACTTCATATATTAATCGGTTGTACGTGCATCTATACATAATTGGAAAATTGTCTAAAATAACACACTTTTAAGTTTTTTTTCCAAACTTTATCATTATTAGTTAAATTTCCATTAATAACACAAATTTAATTAAAATGACTCAAAACTTTTTTCTGATGGAGAAAACCTAAACTCTAAATGGGAAATACAAAACCCAAACATACATTTTAATTTTATTTTTAATTGATATAGGATAAACAAGTATTTCTATATAGTTATTTGTGCTATTTTTAGAAATTTAAATTTGGTGTACTAGATTAGAAACAAAAACTAATTATTGTAATATGTTAGGGTATTTCTCTATATTAATTTTCATGTATGTATACCAACATAATATGTACATTTATCATGTATGTATATATGTGCACGTGGATGTATGTTATATATATATATATATATTTATGTTTTATGTAAGTTTATGCGGAGATGGACATATATGTAAGTTTATTATATGCTCACATTTATACAGCAGTCATAGTGTGTTGTTCTTGACCCATATTTGGGTCCATTGGTTAGTCAATATAGCTTTAGGTAATAGGCTATATTGGCCCAATCTATAAGAAATTTGGGCTTCTTAACTATCCTCGTAAGATCTTTTCTATCTTGGATGTACTTGCTAAACTTTTTTTTGTGCCATTTAGGAAGATAGTATATGTTTCATATTATTTTTGATTCAAATAATAACCGATTTGTGCTTTACGATTTTCTTTTGTTTGCGTTCGGTTTCAGATTTGAAATATTTGTGGGTATTCTATTATGATTATACTTATACATAAGAAAAAAGAACATGGTAGATATTTCAATAAACTAGGGAAAGTTTTGATGGATTGGACTGACCACCAAAATCATCTGGGCAGTTAGACAAGCATATTTACCGTATGAAGTGTTCAAAATTTTTGTTTGCTTTTTTTTTTTGTATTTTCAAAAGAGAAGAAGTATGGTTAAAAAATATGATGTGGTAAAAAACGGTAAAAAATACAGTAAAATATGGCAATATAATAAGAGATAGCGAATGAAACAGTTTTCAATGATAAAATTTGAGTGGTTCAATAGTTAAAAAAAAACATAACATTTTTTTAGCGGTTTTTAAACCATCTTGTTTCAATCACAAGGTAAAGCTCTATCCCGGACAAACATCAAATATAATCCTCCCACGACAGAAACCTTCAAGTGTAATGTGGATTCATTTTGATCCGATGATACATAACAATGTGGTGTAAGATTAGATGTTAAGAGATGAATGGAAAAATTTTAGATGGTTTGGAGTTAAATCTTACCTCAAACTTTACCTGGATTTGGACAACATTTTGTGTCAACAATTTGAGTTTTATACATGTTACCTTTGAAAGTGATTCCACATGTCTTATGCAGGTTATCAAGGAACCAATAAAAAATTTCATTTTTTATGGATACGAAAAAAAATTACTGTGAGGATATGATTGCCAAGAAGGCATTCTTTATGTCAAATTTATTTTATGGTTTTAGATAATTGTACCCTCTTTGATTAACTCCAATGGTGGAAAGAGAGAAATAATAATGTATATTCTCGTGTTGTAATCGCTCGCTAAGATTAATATAATTAGTGTGATGTTGCACAAAAAAATAAATAGTTGGATTGAAGAACAATAATCCAAAATCTTACTTACAGAAGAGCATTTTACAATTCTGGTGAAGCAATTTGTAACATAATTAAGTTTATTGTTTTTTAGACCCTCACAAGTCATAACTAGGATTTATCGAGAAGAAACGTATATATAGTGCTAATGTTTCTTGGAAACATAATAAGTGTTTCTTGGAAACATAATAAGATGAATTTTGATTTCAAAGCGGATATATTTAGAGTCACAAAACAAAATAATGCGTTTATGTGATTCAAAAATCTTGATGATTCTGATTTCAAATAAGAAGTTCATGGAGATCGATTTAAGAAACATTAGGGGGTCAAAAGGAAATTTAGCTATTGTCGTTTGAATATGAATTAAATTAAATTAAATTAAATTGATTTTAAAAATTGTATTGACCGAAAAAATTACGAAAATACAAAATGCAAATTGCTAAGGACCGGCACGTATATTACCTGAAATCCACCCCTCAGTCTCGCTCTCTCTCTCTCTCTCTCTCTCTCTCTCTCTCAAACCGTCGCTCTCTCTCTCTCTCTCTCTCTCTCTCTCTCTCTCTCTCTCTCTCTCTCTCTCTATCTCTCGAGTCTCTTGCTTCTCTCGGGTTTCTCGGTAGATCGATCGCTGGGTTTCGACGAACGCTTGTTTGATTTGAATTTTGAGATCGTGCTTCCCTCTTTAATGTTGAATCGGTTCGTTTCTCGGATCTCGATGATCCTCGATTTTCTGAACCAAACGTGAAGAAAACCTTTCCATTTTCGCTCCCAGCTAATTTCTTGTCCCGTTCGTCGCCGCCATGTTCGAAGCTCATGTAAGCCATTTTTTTGTTTCTTCTATTTTTGTTAATTTTGGGGATTGCGACGAGTTCTCACCGGCTATTTCTTCTTCAGTTTTTGAAGTTATGTTTCGATGTTGCGTATGGGAATGTTTTGGAACTATCTTTGGAAAATCGTGGGACAAATTATGTGGATGTGTAAAAAAATCGAAAACGAAATGGGTTCTAAGGGCCGCGAGAGCAGCAATTGTAGCTGCTGGTGGAGAATTAATTAGTTGATAGTGCTTTAAATTTAGAACTAGAAATGAGGAACAATTCAGCTTGGTTCGTTTCTAAGGGCCCTCTAAGTTAGTGACTTGGACGGTTGTTTTCCAGAAATTTTAGTTTCCAAAAATTGCATTCCCTTTTCCAATTTTAGTGAGATGTTCTGCAGGACATCTTTGATCTTGGGTAGAGTTTTGTTTTTATAAGTTTCATGTCCACCTTAATTGATTGAACGGAGTATCTATTAATTGCAACTCGGTATCTTCAGGTACTACATCTGCTTCGGAGGTATTTGGGTGAATATGTGCATGGACTCTCGACAGAGGCTCTGAGGATTAGTGTCTGGAAAGGTTGGCTTTTCTTCTTTCTTTCGCTTATAATTTTATATGGGTATCTAGGGCGTATTGACAATGACTGTTCATGATTTAATTGTCTCCATTATGAAGTAGTTTGTTTACTGGTTAGGGTGAAAATGACATATGTAGAGATGTAATCCCTTGGCTTTCTAGCAAGTTGTTGTTTAATTTGATTCTTTCCCTTCTTGATGTTGGGGTTTCTTGTTTTCAGGGGATGTTGTTCTTAAAGATTTGAAGTTAAAGGCTGAGGCTCTGAATTCGCTGAAACTTCCAGTCGCTGTCAAATCCGGTTTTGTCGGGACCATCACTCTAAAGGTTGCTATTTTTTTTTTTTTTTTTTTTCTCTTGGTGGAATTTTGATGATTTTCCTCCAGACCACTGTTACCATTCTATAGGTTACATTGATATAGCATATTTCTTTCCCGAAAGTTTGCCTACTTGGGCTATCGAGAACTTTATGTTGGATTGGTAATCCTTGCCAGAGTTACTTGCAGCATCTTTCTTCACATACTAATTCCTATATCCTATATATGCCTACTAAAAGTCCTTAGAGTATTTAGAGAGAGGAAAGACCACTTAGTGATGACATAGCTATAGATGTTTACATGACCAGAAATGTTTGCATGTGTCATAGTCTCTGTAATGATGTACAATGGCGGTGCTGGAAATTGATATGGTTGTGTTTATGAAGAACATGTGTGCTGGTAATAGTTAAGAGAGTGGAAAATTTTAGGTCATTGCCCATATGATTATTGAGTTGTAAGGCTATTAGCAGTGTTAGCGAAGAGGTTATTAGCTCGAGAAACTTGCATTATGAAGAATTTCTATTGTGAACGTGATATCAGTTTTAGGTAAAAATGTGCTTTGATAAAGGGAAGTCACATATGATTTAACTGGATATACTCTGGGCTACATTTGTTGTCAATCAAGTATTTACCGCTCTTTGAATAATACCCTCCTTGGTTTCTGAACCTAGACTTGTATTTAAAGCAGTAAATGCTATTTTTTTCAGCAAACTCATGTAATTATGGCTAGGTCGCATATCTAGAATTTGAAAATGACTCATACAAACCTTTGTTTCAGGTCCCTTGGAAAAGTTTAGGGAAAGAGCCAGTCATTGTTCTGATTGACCGTGTCTTTGTTCTTGCTTATCCTGCCCCTGATGGCCGAACAGTTAAGGTATTCTGTTGAAATTTTTATTTGTGTTTACGTTGTTTCCCCTTAAAAGCTTTTCACTTTGGTTGGTACCGAATTTGCTTACACTAATTACATACTAGGAGGAAGATAGGGAAAAGCTTCTAGAAACCAAGCTTCAGCAGATCGAGGTACTAAATTTCTGGCTGATGCAGCTACATGCATACTTCTGAATACAGTCATTACACGAGACTTGAATTTTCTCTTTTCATCTAAAAGATAAACTTCAATATTATTCTGATTTATCATTCTTGTGTTTGTTACAAATAGGAAGCAGAATCAGCAACTCTTGAAGCAAGAGCAAAATCTAAGCTGGGAAGTGTATGCCTTTAAACTTGATAACTTATTTTTTAGTCTTTATCTTTCTTATTTTCTTTTCAAGGGGTATATGTTTGAGTAACGCTGGAACTTTCTTGATCAGATTAGAGGATTCCTTATGATCTTTTATGAAGGATATATGCACTCCTTGCTAACTACTAGATAAAAAAACTCTCATATGCTAAGCATGTTATAACTTGTAGCTCTTTTATGGTTGGTTCTTTGCAGCCTCCAGCAGGAAATTCATGGCTAGGTTCGCTTATTGCTACAATTATTGGTAATCTGAAAGTATCCATCAGCAATGTACATATTAGATATGAGGATTCTACCAGGTTTGTGGCTGTTTGCCTCTTTATTTCTGTTTTCCGTTCTGCTTTTGTGGTCATATCTAGCTTTTGTGTTCACTATTAGTGTCTTTGTTGTTGGTATTTATTGGAGACGACTCAGAAGTACTTGTTTAGCTTTTTTCTTATTTCAACAATATTTTCTCTAGTAATCCAGGGCACCCCTTTGCTGCGGGCATCACCTTGGCCAAGCTTGCAGCTGTTACAATGGATGAGGAAGGAAATGAGACCTTTGACACAAGTGGTGCATTGGATAAACTGCGTAAGGTGAGCTTTGTTTCCTTTCCTTTCTATTCTCAATTGGGTGAATCACCTGAAAGTTGACAAAAAGCATTGTGTTTCAAAGTAGATGTTTGTTTGGACTATGAATATCTCTGATTCCGTCGGGATGTTTGAGTTCTCTTGTTGTTCATAATTGGAATACAGATCTAGTGTTCCTATTTCTTAAGAAATCTTCTGGCTTCAAAGATTTCCTATTTTGTGGTCTCTTCATCTACGAAGTTCAAGGGCTCTTCTCCAAGAGGCTTAAAATACGATAGGACATTGATTAGACTTTTAAAAGGAAATGCCATTTGTTTTCGAATGAGGTAGCAGTTTTAAATTGATTCGGAGTTTAAACCTATTTTTATGTGTTTTCTTTTGTCTCTCTTCAATTAGTCATCTCTCTAATGTCTGTGTTCATTTTGAGTGCTAGTTATAGTTCGTACTTTGTTACGAGGTCTGTTAATTGGATAAGTAAAATGTGTTGAATGATAATTATGCTACTTATTGACTTGAAATAAAATAAAATTAGGCTAACACATGGTCTCTGTGACAGTCATTGCAACTTGAAAGGCTTGCTCTGTATCATGATTCTAATAGCTTTCCCTGGGAAATAGAGAAGCAATGGGACGATATTAGTCCTGAGGAGTGGGTTGAGGTTTGATCTTATCTACCTTTTTCTTGGTGACTATTTTGTGTTTTTCGCCAGATTATTGGTCAAGTACTTTGAGGTCTTATGTATTTAACTACCGACTGTCTTCCTTCAGATGTTTGAAGATGGCATAAAGGAGAAAACCGAGGATAAAATAAAGTCGAAGTGGGCCTTGGATCGTCGATATCTATTGTCCCCTATCAATGGATCTCTTAAGTATCACCGGTTAGGAAATCAGGAGAGAAATAATCAGGAGATTCCATTTGAAAGAGCGTCAGTTACCCTAACTGATGTTAACGTGACAATCACAGAGGTACCACTTTCTGTACTTGGTATAGTTGGTTCTATTTTTTTCTGGGGAAGTGTTCCTCGTTTTCTTCCAGGGTTAGCTGTAAATTTTTCCCGTGGGTTCTGATTTCTTCTCTGTCTTCCTACTCACTGAGACACATTAGAGGTTAATACTGCGTCTGCTTAGCGATTTCTTTTTTCATGAGGTGCCTGACTGAAGTCACTTGTATTTTGTCTTCCACTTTGCTCTTACCAGGAGCAATATCACGATTGGATAAAGCTAGTCGAAGTTGTTTCAAGATACAAAACATATATAGAGATTTCACATTTAAGGCCCATGGTTCCTGTTTCAGAGGCTCCGCGTTTGTGGTGGCGCTTTGCTGCTCAAGCTAGTTTGCAACAAAAGAGATTATGGTACATCTTTCTTTTATTTTACTCTCTCTTATGTAGGATTTCACTGTCAAACTAGGAAAAGAAGCAGTATTTATCTGGCAAAGCTATTTTGTTTTTAGTCTTGCATACCTAGTTCTTAGCATCTTCTGGTAAAGTATGACTGCACTCGATCTGTGGAATGATCGTATATTTTGATATGATTTTTCATATATTGACCCATTTCAGCTATCGATTTTCCTGGGATAGCATTCACCATCTTTGCCAGTTACGTCGGCGCTATATTCAGCTGTATGCCAACTTTCTGCAGCAGTCATCAAATGCTAATAACCCAGAGATGAGAGAAATTGAAAAGGACCTTGATTCCAAAGTGATTCTTCTGTGGAGGTAATAACCATTTCCCCACATTTTGAGTGGAAAGCATGTGAGATCTTAACATGGTGAGATTCCACCTTCTAATGCATACCATTGGAATTCCATCTCGCTGACACTTGATCTCTGGATTGATTTGGGAATTCACATGACCATGGTTAAGTTTCAGATATACTGAAAATTTACAGAAATATTTATAATGCTTGATTACATCTAGTCTTATCATACCACTATTTGCTCATAAGAAGTTCACACTCTACCATTCTTCCTCTTTTTTTCATTGAGATTCTCAAAGGCACTGTACTGTCTATGACTATGTGCTTTTTTCTCCTTCCGACTTATCTCGTCATGTTTTTTTTTATGTTGTATCGGCGTATTAGGTTGCTTGCACATGCAAAGGTCGAATCTGTAAAGTCAAAAGAAGCAGCCGAGCAGAGAAAGCTGCAAAAGGGTGGTTGGTTCTCATTTAAATGGTCAGTGGAGTCTGTTGCTTCCTTCTGAATATATTTGTCGTGCTTTTTGGCTGTTCAAAATTTTTTTTTTTTTTTTTTTTATCGTAGCCATGAATGCGCAACATCACAGGCAGAAACCATTTTTTTATATTTTTTTATTAACTTTTGTGGTTACCATCTCCATGAAGGCGGACAGAAGCTGAAGATGACCCTGAGGCCGATAGTGTGGCTGACGGATCGAAATCGATGGAGGAAGGATTGACTAAAGAAGAATGGAAGGCCGTAAATAAGTTACTGATTCATCAGCCAGATGAAGAGATGACTTTGTATTCGGGAAAAGACATGCAGAATATGACTCACTTTCTTGTAACAGTATCAATTGGTCAAGGTGCAGCTAGGATTGTTGATATAAACCAGACTGAGGTGCTTTGTGGTAGGTTTGAGCAGCTCGATGTGACGACCAAGTTCAGATATCGGAGTACTCAGTGTGATGTATCACTGAGGTTCTATGGCTTATCTGCACCAGAGGGTTCGCTTGCACAGGTTTGTTTTCACTTTTCACATTATGACCAGGGTAAGCAATCTCTGTGATAAGATTATATATTCCTGCCTGTAAAATGAAGATTTGACCTTCCCCCGCTCTCCTCTCTGTGTCATTCTGCTGGCTTTGCAGAGTGTATCCAGTGAGAGAAAGACAAATGCCTTGATGGCTAGTTTTGTGAACTCACCAATTGGAGAGAACATTGATTGGAGGCTATCAGCCACGATATCCCCTTGTCATGCTACGGTAATCTCTTCATATATGTTTTTAGGATCTGCCTAATAGTCGCATAACTGTAAGATACAGAGTATAGTAGCGTCTGTGTAATATCTAGCTGGTGGCATTGAATGAAGTGTGTGGCTTCCCTTTTGGAAGTTATGGAGGGAATAGGTTATATTTTGTTATTCTTTGAAACTAAGAACTACCTGTAACTCTCATGGGCATATGTTTTTCTAAGTTTGGAATTCAGTTGTATATATACTAAGAGACAAAATAATTGTCTATCTAGTATCAAGAGAGATACGCTTCACAAACATTTAACACCAGAGATGGAAGCTTTAGTGTACTAAATTCAGCTACTACCAAGGGTTTACTAACACTCTCCATTCAGAATCGATAATGATTTTGGCGGATTAGATAACTTGGTGCTAGGGGATAGCACAAGTCGTTTTCTTTCAGTCTTATTTGATTTTGACGCTAAACATGTCTGATTAACGTAGCCACATACCCAAAATTATTTGATTTCAATGCTTTTGCTGATTTTTCATTATTTTCTGTCTTGATATTTTTTTTTCTGCATGGTTTTTCCATCTTGCCTCCCTATTTCGTTTTGTTCTTTTGTCTTTCTATCTGGTACCACTTCTTTGAGCACAATCGAGAATTTTGCGTATTTGCAGATCTGGACTGAAAGTTATGATCGTGTATTGGAGTTTGTGAAGCGAAGTAATGCAGTTAGCCCTACTGTTGCACTGGAAACTGCTGCTGTGCTTCAGGTACTGGTGTAATGTTCAGTAGCAATTTTTCTACTCTGGCCCTGTTTCTTACATAAATTAAATTTTATTTCATATATCGTCGTGGTGACAATAAGACATGTAATTCAAATCGTTGATGTATGCACCCTTATGCAAATCCTTAGAGATTGATCAGTCATAGATTTCTGTATCTTTATTTTCCTGCGGACTTATGGGCTATGGCATTTAGTTTTATTTTCACCGTTCTTAATTACAGATGAAACTAGAGGAAGTGACTCGTCGGGCTCAAGAGCAACTTCAAATAGTGTTGGAGGAGCAAAGCAGGTTAGAACAATCTAACTTGGCTTTTATATATCCCTCTTTATCATTGTCCCTAAGATCAGAGTTGGACCATTTGGTAGTGACTAAAGTGAGATGTTGGTTGCATGGAACAAAAGCTCTTGTCCTTGTAGTCTGTTGGAAATTAGATCTAGTTATTTTATCATTTCTTACAAGTAGCAAAATTTTCACCGGCTTTCTTTCATGCGTTGCCTTTGGTTTCTCAGATTTGCTCTCGACATTGATCTTGATGCTCCAAAAGTGAGAATTCCTTTGAGGGCTTCAGGATCGTCCAAGTGCAGTAGCCATTTCCTTTTGGATTTTGGTAATTTTACGCTAACCACCATGGTAAGTTTCCAGATTGGCCCTTCGACTTTACTAGTGTTTCTCTTCTGTTTTCTTATATTTCTTGTACAATTGCAGGATACTCGGTCTGAGGAGCAAAGGCAAAACTTATATTCTCGGTTCTGCATTTCTGGAAGAGATATCGCTGCTTTCTTTACAGACTGTGAATCTGACAACCGAGGTTGCAGTTTACTCATGGAAGATTTCACTAATCAGCCAATTCTGCCTCCCATTCTAGAGAAAGCGGACAATGTTTATTCCCTTATTGATAGGTGTGGAATGGCAGTTATTGTTGATCAGGTATTACCTTATGCGACATTTTATGTTCACGAGTCAATTGCTAAAACGAGGCATTTCTACTTGACACACATCTATTTCTTGTTGAAGATCAAAGTACCTCACCCAAGTTACCCATCCACAAGAATTTCCATCCAAGTACCAAATATTGGTGTTCATTTCTCGCCAACAAGATATATGAGGATCATGCAACTGTCCGACATCTTGTATGGTGCTATGAAAACCTACAGTCAAGCTCCTGTTGATCACATCCCAGATGGAATCCAACCTTGGAGTCCTGCAGATCTTGTTAGTGATGCTAGAATCTTAGTTTGGAAGGTATGCACTATTATGTATATGTACTTTTCAAGCTTGATTTATCTGTATTAGCTTTGATTTAATGGAATCTATTGTTTCAGGGAATTGGCAACTCTGTTGCTACTTGGCAGCCTTGTCACCTTGTTTTGTCTGGTTTATATCTGTATACATTTGAATCAGAGAGGTCACTTGATTATCAACGTTATTTATGGTTTGTGCTTCTTCATCCCTTATTTTCTTTCATGTACCCTCTTTCTCTTTTTTTTTTTTTTTCAAATACTTTTTTTCTGCGACAAAGATTTTTGAATGTGTTAATATAAGACGGCTAAATTATAAACTTTGCATGTGCAGCATGGCTGGCAGACAAGTATTCGAGGTTCCGCCCGCAAATGTTGGTGGTTCGCCATACTGCCTTGCTGTCGGTCTAAGGGGAACAGATCTTAAAAAGGTAGGCTAACCTGCTTTATTGTAAAATACGAGTCATAAAAGAACCGACAAATCTATAAGTTTTCCAGCAATAAAATATACTCGCTTTCTGAATTGGGTATGCTTGCTGAATCTTGAATGGCTACCTACCTGAAAACAAGACGGTTGAGACTCTCTGGACCTTACTTCTATTGAAGTTGCTTTCGAAGTTATACTGGAGAAAAATCCAGCGCACATATATTCCTTTACAACCTCGCTTTGTTTGCTGTATTGTCATTTGTGTTTTCTATTAAAGATTATGGATCCTATGCATACTTCAGGCCCTGGAGTCTTCTAGCACCTGGATCATAGAGTTTCAGGGGGAGGAGAAGGCAGCTTGGCTGAGAGGACTTGTCCAAGCCACCTACCAAGCTTCTGTATATCTATAAAATCTCATTGACTTCTTTTTTCTGGGCTTGCTATCTGCAATGGTCGTATTTGGTTGATGCTGAAAAATCTTGTCCTTTTCTAGGCTCCTCTGTCCGGGGATATACTTGGTCATACTAGTGATGGTGATGGTGACTTACATGAACCTCAAACCGGGAATTTGAAAGCTGCTGATCTTGTTATTAATGGTGCTTTAGTTGAGACGAAGTTGTACTTGTATGGAAAGGTTAGCTGTGATCAGCGTTCTACATATTTTTATATGTGCACTATCTGTATGCCATGTCATACTAATTTGGAACCTTCATAGTTGTTTGAGATGAGGCACCATTTAGATTCTGTGAAAGCAACTTTCCTTTAATTTGACCTTTGAAATCCTATTCTCCCGCAGATCAAGGATGAATGTGATGAGCAGGTTGAAGAGGTTCTGCTTCTCAAAGTTCTTGCTGCCGGAGGAAAGGTTTGTGTGTTGTTGGACATATTACATTGCGTTAAGTTGATATTAAGGTAGTGAGCTATATGCATGCGGTTTGCGTCGTGGGTATTAAGAGAAGGGGAAAAGGATGAGGCCTGCTGGGTGTGCAAAACTTAGATAACCTAACCCCATGATATTTAGGCTCTGGTTAAAATGTATTATTTCATTAAGCCTGGCTAAGCTAGTGATTATGAGATGGAAGCTACCAACCGAGCCACACTATTGTTGATTAAGGTTAATTAAATGATAAATTTCTTAGCTTATTGTTTGCTAAATCACGTTGCATATCTTGGGAGCACGACTTGTCAAGTTGTCCGTTGTTTGGATATTCGCATTTCTTCCACTTATAGGGTTCCCATTCCTGATATGCCATGTAATATTTTTTTCAATCTGTATTTATTTCTCTGTGTAGGTTCTATACAATAGACTAGTTTGATAGAGGCAGAATTGTGTTTGCTTTGCAGGTCCACGTGATAAGTTCAGAGAGTGGCTTAACTGTTAGGACGAAGTTGCACTCTCTGAAAATCAAAGATGAACTTCAGCATCAGCAGTCAGGAAGTGCTCAGTATTTGGCTTACTCTGTTCTGAAGAACGAAGACATACAAGACTCACCAGGAAGATGTGATTCTTATGACAAGGAGATGTCTGTAGGACATGCAGATGAAGAAGATGCCTTCACAGATGCTTTGCCAGAGTTTCTGTCTCCTACAGAACCAGGTACTCCGGATATGGATATGATTCAATGCAGCATGATGATGGACTCTGATGAACATGTGGGACTTGAGGATGCTGAAGGTGGATTTCATGAAAAAGACACATCTCAGGGAAAAGGCCTTTGCGATGAGGTATTTTATGAGGTGCAGGGTGGTGAATTTTCTGATTTCGTATCAGTTGTTTTCTTGACGAGAAGCTCTAGTTCTCACGATTATAATGGAATCGACACACAGGTATGTAATGTAAGACCATATGAGGTCATCTTAGTGCGGAAAATATACCTTCTCAACTTTGCTAAGTTCAGTTTGAAATCAATTTCAGATGAGCATTCGCATGTCAAAACTGGAGTTCTTTTGCAGCAGACCAACTGTAGTTGCTCTAATTGGTTTTGGATTTGACTTGAGCGCTGCAACATATGTTGAAAATGATAAAGATACCAACACTCTCGCATTTGAGAAATCTGATGGTGAGAAAGAAACAAATGATGAAGGTGGACGCATTGAAGGATTACTTGGATATGGCAAAGACCGTGTTGTGTTTTACCTGAACATGAATGTTGATAGTGTGACTGTGTTTCTCAACAAGGAGGATGGTTCTCAGCTTGCTATGTTTGTACAGGAACGATTTGTGTTGGACATTAAGGTAAGAAATATTGGCCTGGGGCATCTTATTTGACGTATTTGATTTTTTTTTTCTTTTCTAGTTTACTCACCCTATTCAGTACAAGAAAACCAAATTTGTTCATGATACTATTGTAATTGAGCTTCTAAAAGTGGAACCTGTCTTTGTTTCTCTAGTTAAATGTTTTAAGCGAAGAGAATCAGTTTCTTTTGGTTAAATTTGTTTATTTTCAAGGTTCACCCAAGCTCTCTTTCAATAGAAGGGACTCTAGGAAATTTTAAACTCTGTGACAAGTCGTTAGACTCTGGAAACTGCTGGAGTTGGCTCTGTGACATACGTGATCCTGGTGTTGAGTCTCTTATCAAGGTATCAAATACTGACGGCCTTATTGCAGTTTCTGCGATATTGTTAATTCTTGTTTGTTGTGGTTGTACATCTGCTTAGTTTCTGTTTTACTCTGCAGTTCAAATTCAATTCATATAGTTCTGGAGATGACGACTATGAAGGATATGATTATAGCTTATCTGGTAGACTTTCAGCTGTTCGGATTGTATTCCTCTACAGATTTGTTCAAGAGGTACCATGATCACTACCTGCCTTTTACCTAGTTGATTTTAAGTGCAACCGAAAATTATAAAAATGCTCTTCTTTGACATCATTTTTTTGTGGACCAACCCAATGAAATGGTTTTCAGGTTACAGCGTACTTCATGGCACTTGCCACTCCTCATACTGAAGAAGTCATTAAGCTTGTTGACAAAGTGGGAGGCCTTGAGTGGCTAATCCAGAAATATGAGATGGATGGTGCTACTGCGCTGAAATTAGACCTTTCGTTAGACACTCCAATAATTGTCGTCCCTAAAGATTCTCTGAGCAAAGAGTAAGTAGAAATGGTGTGTGGTAATACTTCATATGTGCTATGGTATCAAAACTCATTAGGTTTATGACAACACTTCAGTTTTCATGGCTCTCTAGCGCTAGTCTAGTAGTTTCCATCAAAATCGTTTGCATAGAATCTAGTCTTTATCCTGTAGTTCTAAAGAATTTGAATGCTTGAGGTCTGCAACATGTTACTTTTTTTGCTGAATCTCCAAAAGTTTTACTTCAATCTTTCTCTGAATCTTGGTAAAATCTCAACACACTTCTATTTGCTGCAGCTACATTCAACTTGACCTTGGTCAGCTGGAGGTATCAAATGAAATAAGCTGGCATGGGTGTCCGGAGAAAGATCACAGTGCTGTACGTGTAGATGTTCTTCATGCGAAGGTACATATATATTAGAATAAGTATGAAATACCTTTATTTAACGTGTGGAATGAATACACTAGCCTGATGATTGTTTCTATTGTTTTTTGTTGTAAAGATTCTTGGACTAAATATGTCAGTAGGCATAAATGGTTCAATTGGTAAACCAATGATTCGTGAAGGCCAGGGATTGGACATTTTTGTCCGGCGCAGCCTACGAGATGTTTTTAAGAAAGTCCCAACACTTTCAGTTGAGGTCAAGGTACTGGATTTCTTATTCTCTATACGTCTGACGAACTTAAATATTTGCTTTCGGTGTCAAGAACCTAGACTCTAAACAAAGTAAGTTTGTTTTTTGTCTTTGCTTCTTTATATTGCTAGACTAGGGATTACTATACTTATAAACGTTATTATCTTAAAAGGATTGCTTTGTTATCTGAGATTAAGAATGGAGTAGTCACAATTTTATTTTATTCATTGTCTTCCTGGCAAGCTTAGAAACTGGAGTCATCTTACAGCGATTTTATCCTTTTTTTATTATAGATACCGTGGACAACCTTGTTACATTCTCTTTGCTACTGTTATCAGTAGTCATTTTTTGTAGGACTAAATATTTTCTCTATATTTGCCGTGCAGATTGATTTTTTGCATGGTGTGATGTCTGACAAAGAATATGATATTATTGTAAGTTGCACAAGCATGAATTTGTTTGAGGAGCCAAAGCTACCTCCAGATTTCCGTGGTAACAATTCTGGTCCCAAAGATAAAATGCGTCTGCTGGTTGACAAAGTTAACTTGAATAGTCAGATGATAATGTCACCTACAGTTACCATACTGGCCGTTGATATCAATTATGCTCTTCTTGAGTTACGTAATAGTGTTAATGAAGAGTCACCATTAGCTCATGTTGAGGTACGTGCTTCTGAGCCTGATCTTTCTATTTCCTTGTACATTTTGTCCCCTAAGAACTATAACAGATATCTAAGATACCAATTTGTCATTAACTTTGATTTGCAGCTTGAAGGATTATGGGTATCCTACAGGATGACATCACTATCTGAGACAGATTTGTATGTGTCAGTTCCTAAAGTTTCTGTTCTAGATATCCGTCCTAACACAAAGCCTGAAATGCGGCTGATGCTCGGCTCATCGGTTGATGCTTCCAAGCAAGCTTCTTCTGAATCTTTACCCTTTTCCCTTAATAAGGGAAGCTTTAAGCGGGCCAACTCCAGGGCTGTTCTTGATTTTGACGCACCATGTTCAACAATGTTGCTGATGGATTATAGATGGCGAGCATCCTCTCAGTCATGTGTTTTACGGGTTCAACAACCTCGTATCCTAGCTGTTCCTGACTTCCTCCTTGCGGTTGGTGAATTTTTTGTTCCAGCTTTGCGTGCAATAACAGGAAGAGATGAAACATTGGATCCAACTAATGATCCAATCACTAGAAGTAGTGGCATAGTTCTCTCTGAGGCTCTCTATAAACAGATAGAAGATGTCGTGCACTTGTCCCCATGTAGACAGTTAGTAGCAGATTCACTGGGGGTTGCTGAGTATACTTATGATGGATGCGGAAAGGTAATCTCGTTGAGTGAACACGGAGAGAAGGATTTAAACTCAGGAAGATTAGAACCCATCATATTCGTTGGGCATGGAAAGAAGTTGCGGTTTGTCAATGTAAAAATCAAGGTTGAAACTCTGTTCTCTTTTTATGTATCTAATATTAAATACATTCCTATGTAATCTAAAGATAGTCACTTGGCATGCTCAGAGTAAATTTCTTTTCCAAGCGCTTAGAAATGGAGAAGGAATTATTGCTTCACACTCCCCCTTTTCCAAGATTCTTGATTTTTGCTAGCTGCTTTTTTTCTGTTTTTCTTCTATGTGGCAGAATGGATCGCTTCTGAGCAAGTGCATTTACTTGAGTAACGGTAGTAGCTGCTTATTTTCCCCCGAAGATGGTGTTGATATCTCAATGTTAGAAAACTCCTCATCTAATTCCGAGAATGTGCTTAGCAATGTGCACAAATCATCAGATGTTTCAGATACTTGTCAATCCGAGTCAAAGGCTGGCCAGAGTTTTACCTTTGAAGCTCAGGTAGGTTTACTTGAGGTTTTGTTTTCACCTGTTTACATAGTTTTGAGCGCCTACTTTATAGCTATTTTTATTTCTATTTAACTGAAAACTAATATATGATACATAGTTTCTCTCTTTTTCTTATTCCCTGATTTTGGTGTTTCTTTCTTCTTCTTTTTTGACTCACAACATTTGTTTTATATGGCGGTCTCTTCCCCAACCTACAAATTCTCAACTGCAGGCCTATCTTATTAATGAAACTGGAAATTTTTGTTTTGCTGTATTTGTCAATTTCATAGCTTGTTTGTGCAGGTTGTTTCTCCTGAATTCACATTCTTTGATGGTACAAAATCCTCCTTGGATGACTCCTCTGCCCTAGAAAAGCTTTTGCGAGTGAAATTGGATTTTAACTTTATGTAAGTGCAGCGTTCTCGAAATCTTAGTATCAGTGATTTAAGTTTATCAACATTATGTCATACATGAACGTTATGGACAGTTAGGTCTGACTACAACCCAATATTTCCGCTGACACAAATATGATTGCTTGATCACTTATCTCTATACCTGTATAAGTATATAATCGTACTAAAGTAACCCTCCATCTGACCTCGACTACATCCTGCTCATGACGTTGAAAACAAGCTTTTTTTCTTCCCTTGTTGCTTAATGGATCTAAAGTTCATGTTACCTTGTTGATGTATTTTTGTTATTGTTTCAACAGGTACGCCTCAAAAGAAAATGACATCTGGGTTCGAGCCTTGCTAAAGAACCTGGTGGTGGAAACTGGTTCTGGTCTTATTATTCTTGATCCAGTCGATATTTCCGGGGGATACACTTCTGTCAAAGAGAAAACAAATATGTCCTTAACGTCGACTGACATGTACATGCACCTATCTTTGAGTGCTCTCTCTCTCCTACTGAATCTGCAGAGCCAAGTAACTGGAGCTTTACAATCTGGAAATGCTATTCCTTTAGCTTCATGCACCAACTTCCACAGGATTTGGGTTTCACCGAAAGGTATAGCCTCAGTTAAGTTATGTGGCACTGTTTAACCTTAAAAAGCTGTCTGAGTTTTTTGGTCTAGCCACATGGTCTTTATTTCGTCATCTTTTTAAGCAACTGTATCAGATAATAACACTATTGATGATTTCGTTTTGGGAATGTGAGCAGAAAGTGGACCCAGGAACAACCTCACAATTTGGAGGCCGCAGGCTCCTTTGAACTATGTAATATTGGGAGACTGTGTGACGTCAAGGTAATATATAATATTGATTACATGTATATCTTGTTATTATGTACCTTTTGCTTTGATAATTTCATCCCTACAACAGAGCTTACGATGATTAAAGTCCTCTTTTTTTTGTGTCTAATATACTTCACAAAAACTTCATGGAGGATAAAACCTTATGTTTCATCGTGACGTATTTATCCAGACTCATCGATAGCATTGAACTGCGTCCATAAAATTCATGTCAAATCACTTCCGTAACAGAAATAAGCAAGCTTGTCATATTGGAATTGTGCGTAATGGGTACTTGGGTGTAACATGTCAGCCTCTATTTTATTAGACCTGTGCCAGTGCTTACATTATATCGTTAAAAAGAGCTTGAAAAGAGTTCCGTCCAGTGTACGTTCTTCTTCAAGAATGTAAAGCTACATCATATCATTGATTCCCTTGAAAATTTTCCTTTCAGGGCAATTCCTCCTACACAAGCAGTAATGGCAGTAGGTAATACATATGGGCGCGTGCGGAAGCCGATTGGGTTTAATTGTATTGGCCTGTTCTCTGTTATTCAAGGTTTAGGAGAGGGTAATGGTCAAC
The DNA here is from genome assembly GCA_002933915.1 of Eutrema heterophyllum. Taxonomy (NCBI): domain Eukaryota; kingdom Viridiplantae; phylum Streptophyta; class Magnoliopsida; order Brassicales; family Brassicaceae; genus Eutrema; species Eutrema heterophyllum. The sequence goes on from PKMM01011780.1 coordinate 209,467, forward strand.
ATTCTCGTGATAGCAGTGACTGCTCCCTCTGGATGCCTGTGGCTCCTGCAGGATACACTGCTATGGGGTGTGTTGCAAATTTAGGAAGTGAGCCACCACCAGATCACATTGTTTATTGTCTAAGGTCTGACCTTGTATCTTCCAGCAGTTTCTCTGAGTGCATATACTCCGTGCCCTCCAGTTCATTATTTGAGTCTGGATTCAGCATGTGGCGCGCTGATAATGTTCTTGGATCATTCTATGCTCACTCTTCAACTGCGTCTCCTTCCGAACAATATAGTCCTGGCCTCAGTCACTATCTTCTCTGGAATCCCCTTCAGTTGAAGACATCTCCAGCCTCTGACCCATCATCTACAAATGGCTCTCAGAGCGAGCAAACAACTGATCAGACTGGAAATTCATCGGGATGGGACATTCTCAGGTCAATTTCTAAGCCAACTAGTTATCATGTTTCAACTCCTAATTTTGAGAGAATCTGGTGGGACAAGGGTGGTGATCTTCGTAGACCTGTCTCAATATGGAGGCCTGTACCACGTCCTGGTTTTGCCATATTGGGTGATAGCATAACTGAAGGGTTAGTAATTTTTTAACTTTTATTTTGTCTCTAGATTAGCTACTGTGAAGGGACTGTATTCTTATATAAATGTCATATCTTATGAATTTCTTCTTCTCACAATAGGTTGGAGCCACCAGCACTTGGATTACTCTTCAAAGCAGATGACTTTGAGATTGCTGCAAAACCTGTGCAGTTTACTAAAGCCGCACATATTGTGGGGAAGGGTTTGGATGAAGTTTTCTGCTGGTTTCCTGTTGCACCTCCTGGCTATGTTTCTCTAGGATGCGTTCTTTCTAAATCTGATGAGGCACCACATGTGGATTCGTTCTGTTGTCCAAGGATTGATCTTGTTAACCAGGCCAACATTTGTGAAGCTTCTGTCTCAAGATCTTCAAGTTCAAAGTCTTCTCAATGCTGGAGCATTTGGAAAGTTGATAATCAGGTTTGACAACCCATTTAACTTCAGATGCTATGTCTCTTTTTCTGTGAAGGCTTGCATTGTCATCATTGAACTGTAGGGCCTTCTGTTTATGTGAATCAGCTACCATCCATTTTAAGCATAAGTACCCACACAGTGAAAAAGTATTTGCCAATCTTGATAGCTGCTGATACCTTGTGTAGGCATGCACTTTTCTTGCACGTTCTGATCTAAAAAGGCCTCCAAGTCGGTTCGCTTTTGCTATTGGAGAATCTATAAAGCCGAAGACACAGGAAAATGTAAATGCGGAAATTAAGCTCAGATGCTTCTCTCTGACACTTCTAGATGGCTTACATGGAATGGTATGTCATATGGTCAAATTTATTACCCAATTTTTTAGAACCCAGTGTTTACATCTCGATCCTGTTCTTAATGCTTCCAGATGACTCCTCTCTTTGACACAACTGTCACCAATATCAAGCTAGCAACTCATGGTCGTCCTGAGGCCATGAATGCAGTACTCATTTCCTCAATCGCTGCTTCAACATTCAACCCACAGTTGGAAGCGTGGGAGCCTCTTCTGGAGCCATTTGACGGAATATTCAAGTAAAGATAGTAATGTTTTTGATTGATGATGAGACTTAACTGGTAGATAAAACTGCATTTAATCAATGTATTTGGAATAATATTTTGATTTCTCACTTTCTCTTTGAAGGTTAGAAACATATGATACTGCCTTGAGTCAATCATCAAAGCCAGGAAAACGGCTGCGAATTGCTGCTACCAACATTTTGAACATTAATGTTAGTGCTGCAAACCTTGAAACTCTTGGTGATGCCGTTGTTTCCTGGAGAAGGCAATTAGAACTTGAAGAAAGAGCGGCCAAAATGAAAGAGGTACCATGTTCTTTATTCTTTTTTTTTTTCTGTGAAAATATATACTTTTTTTTCATAGTTTGTTACTTACTAGTCTGCTGAGGTACAGGAATCAGGTGTCTCTCGTGAGAGTGAATTTTCAGCTCTTGAAGAAGATGATTTTCAGACCATTGTGGTAGAGAATAAACTCGGCCGTGACATATATCTGAAAAAGCTGGAGGAGAACTCAGATGTAGTTGTAAAATTGTGTCACGATGAAATCACTTCTGTCTGGGTTCCACCTCCTAGGTTCTCCAATAGGTTAAATATATCAGACAGTTCTAGAGAAGCACGCAATTACATGACTGTACAGATTCTTGAGGCTAAGGTACATATATTATAGCATCCACATCATTTGAAATATTTATGGCCTATTAGAAATTTTTATGGTTAAGATGGTATTTTCACTTTTTTGTGCAGGGTTTGCATATCATCGATGATGGCAACAGTCACAATTTCTTTTGCACCCTGCGCCTCGTTGTTGATAGTCAGGGTGCAGAACCACAAAAGCTTTTTCCTCAAAGTGCTAGGACAAAGTGCGTGAAGCCTTCCACTACGGTTGTCAATGACTTGATGGAGTGCACTTCCAAGTGGAATGAACTTTTCATTTTTGAAATCCCAAGGAAGGTAGTAAATAAGGAAACAGTTAATATATGCTTCTTTTGTTCATCTTCTCTGTTCCTTCAAACTTGCGGTATCATAAGCGATTTAGCCTAGAATTAGCACTGAATTGAACAGTATATCAAGGCTAGTTGCTCTCCCAGTGTTCGCTCTGATTTAGATGGTTAGTGGTACAACTTAGCTTGGTATATCGGTTTGCAATATTCTTTTTTGAACTGGAAACAATTGTCATGATTTTGGAACTGAGCTCATATAAGTAGCCTTTTTCTATTTGATTGTTGTAGGGATTGGCCAGATTGGAGGTTGAAGTAACAAACCTTGCTGCTAAAGCTGGAAAAGGTTAAATTCTATGACTTCTTAGATCTCTTTTCTTTGACCCGTTCATGCATAACCATCAATTCAGCTGTCCTTTTTTTTGTGTTTGATCATTCGTTTTTAGAGTGAATTGGCATTGTTTTTTTGTTCATTTGAGTCCTTGGATTGTCTATACCTGATACGCGAATAAAATACGACTGGAAATTTTTTCAAGAGTTCAATGAGTCGAGATTGTCCCTATGTTACATGAGAGTAAGCTATTGACCAATACAGGGGAGGTCGTCGGGTCGCTTTCATTTCCTGTTGGACATGGGGAAAATGCACTTAGAAAGGTAGCCTCAGTAAGGTCACTACATCAATCAAGTGATGCTGAGAATATAAGTTCCTATACGCTTCAGAGGAAGGTTAGTTGGTTGTCATTTATATCAGGGTATGTTAATGGAGTTCTCAAGCTTTTATAACATACATTGTCTTTTCTCATTTGATTTATGAAATGAAGAATGCCGAAGTTATACATGACAATGGGTGCTTGCTTGTCTCAACATCTTATTTCGAGAAGACTACAATCCCCAACACACTACGAAATATGGAAAATAAGGATTTTGTTGACAGAGACACTGGTTTCTGGATTGGAATTCGGCCTGATGACTCATGGCATAGCATTCGCTCGCTGCTTCCGCTCTCTGTTGCTCCGAAATCACTACAAAACGATTTTATTGCAATGGAAGTTTCTATGAGAAACGGAAGAAAGCATGCAACATTCAGATGTTTAGCGACAGTTGTAAATGATTCAGATGTCAATTTAGAGATATCCATATCTTCTGATCAGAATGTCTCTTCAGGAGTAATCAATCATAATGCTTTGATTGCCTCTAGCTCGTCCTATGTTTTACCATGGGGATGTTTATCAAAGGATAATGAACAGTGCCTACATGTCCGGCCAAGGGTTGACAACCCCCATCATTCTTATGCATGGGGCAGTTGCATCGCCGTGAGTTCTGGTTGTGGAAAAGATCAACCATTTGTCGATCAAGGTTTTCTTACTCGGCAGCAAACGTTCAAGCAAAGTAGCAGAGCATCTGCTTTTGCTTTGAAATTAAACCAGCTTGAGAAAAAGGATATGCTTTTCTGCTGCCAGCCCTCTACTGGGAGTAAGCCATTCTGGCTCAGCGTAGGAGCAGATGCGTCAGTTCTTCATACAGACCTTAATACACCTGTTTATGATTGGAAAATTTCCATTAGTTCTCCTTTGAAGCTTGAAAATAGACTTCCTTGCCCAGTCAAATTCACAGTGTGGGAAAAGACAAAAGAAGGCACATATCTTGAGAGACAACATGGTGTAGTATCTTCAAGGAAGAGTGCTCATGTATATTCAGCAGATATTCAGAGACCTGTATATCTTACATTAGCTGTCCATGGTGGTTGGGCTTTGGAAAAGGTTGGCCTTGATATTCTACAGAAGCATCTACCCACACTGGAAAAAAGTTCTTTAAACATTAATGAATTTATTTTTTCTTTTGTAGGATCCTATTCCTGTTTTAGATCTATCTTCAAGTGACAGTGTGTCATCCTTTTGGTTCGTCCATCAACAGAGCAAAAGGTTTGTCACTTTTTGTTTTCAGTTCTTATTTTGCCTGGAATTTCCCGCTTATTATCCAAGATATTTGTATATATGCATTTGATAAAAAAAAAAGACTGGTTAAGAGCATTTTTTTGGCTCTTGACCATGAAGGCATGAAGGGTCACATTACAAAGTTATCATTGGTTCCATTTATAATATTTCAATCAGTATCTCTTTTCAACTAAGCAGTACCCCTAGTAGGAGCTGTTCCCGTAGCTGAATTTTATTTATTGATGAAAACTTATTGTGCTGAGAATAATCGAATGAAGATGATTTTTCTTTCTTTTAAATAACCCGATACTATATTCCGTGAAAAGATTTGGCCACATCATACTCTTTCTTATGGAGTTTCAGGAGACTGCGTGTAAGTATAGAATGAAGATGATTTTTCTTTCTTTTAAATAACCTGATACTATATTCCGTGAAAAGATTTGGCCACATCATACTCTTTCTTATGGAGTTTCAGGAGACTGCGTGTAAGTATAGAACGTGATGTTGGAGAAACAGGGGCTGCACCAAAGACTATAAGGTTCTTTGTCCCATACTGGATTACAAATGATTCATATCTTCCTCTAGGCTATAGAGTGGTGGAGATTGAACCTTCAGAAAATGTGGAAGCTGGCTCCCCCTGCCTGTCTAGGGCTTCCAAATCTTTTAAGAAAAATCCTGGATTTTCAATGGAGAGGAGACAACAGAAGAAAAATGTCCGAGTGCTCGAGGTTATTGAGGATACTAGTCCTATGCCTAGCATGCTTTCTCCACAAGAATCAGCTGGTCGGAGTGGCGTTGTGCTGTTTCCATCTCAGAAGGATTCTTATGTTTCCCCACGGATTGGTATTGCTGTCGCAGCTCGGGATTCTGAGATCTACAGTCCTGGAATTTCTCTTCTTGAGCTTGAGAAGAAGGTGACTAGCTAAAGCTTAAATGATTTCCTTAAAGCTAATGGCTTGAATTTGCTGGACTTTGCTTTATTTTACAAACTATTTCTGACTCACTTCTGTATGAAGGATTTTCCTCCTAGTTGTCTGGCCGAGTCATCATTTTCTTTAGTTGGTTGGGTGACCTTGCAACTTTCTCTCCTTTATTTAACCACAAATACTATTCCAGGAACGCATAGATGTAAAGGCTTTCTGCTCAGACGCCTCGTACTACATGCTCTCAGCAGTATTGAATATGACCTCGGACAGAACAAAGGTCAGAATTCACTTTCATGAGATTTTTTTTTTCTTTTCTCATTGCTCTGGCATATTTGTGTGAATTACTTGTCTGAAATCAAATTCGTGCTCATGTATAGTGTTTTTGTTGGTCTTGATTTACCACAGTTGTTATTTGGCCGTGGGAAACCCTAAGAATTAGCTTGACATACTGTACTTGGTTTAGCCTTTGCTTTCTCTCTCTCCTGTTTTATGTAAAACGTATACATGCTGCTGCTATTTATTAGGCTTTTATCCGTGGTTTATTATATCAAGATGATTTAGAGGGGGATCAGTGCTTAATGGTAACTTGAACACTAGCTTTTCTGGATAGGCACATTTTCGGGGTCAGAATATTAATTCCCACTGGGTATTATCTTACTCCATATTAAACATTAGATGATTAAGTCTTTTGTTTTCAGGTTATTCATCTCCAGCCACACACCTTATTCATCAACAGGGTGGGTGTGAGCATCTGTGTTCAACAGTGTGATTGTCAGACAGAAGAATGGATGAATCCTTCTGATCCTCCAAAGCTCTTTGGATGGCAGTCTTCCACCCGGACTGAGTTGCTGAAAGTATGTGAAATACCTTCAGATATCTCTCTTATTTTTAATGATAGTTTAATGTGCTTACGGAGGATGGGACATTTTCAGTTACGTGTGAAGGGATATAGATGGAGCACACCATTCAGTGTCTTTAACGAAGGTATAATGCGTGTCCCTGTTGGAAGAGAAGATGGGACTGATCAATTGCAGCTAAGAGTACAAGTCAGAAGCGGGACAAAGAACTCACGTTACGAAGTTATTTTCAGGCCGAACTCTGTCTCCGGTCCTTACAGGTAATCACACATGCTTCAGTTGTCTTCTAGTTCCAGATGATTTGTTTTGTCTGATGTTACTGTACTGTTTGCTTGGATCTAGATCGTACAATTTTCAACTGCCAAGATCATATTTGCATTTATGATTAAATAAATTGCTGCGAAATGGCCCAAATGTGTTCTTTGAAACCCATTATCAGTTTGGTGAATAAAGTAATCCATGGAGCTTGTATGAAATTGTTTTGATACAATGATGTATCCTGTTTGCTGAATCCAAGTGTGTGTTCCCTGTCCTATATTTACGTTTTTTTCACTATGTATATCTGACTTTATCTTTTTGTATACGCTATAATGTGAATCCACTCTCCTAGGATCGAGAACCGTTCCATGTTTCTTCCTATTCGCTATCGCCAAGTAGATGGTGTCAGCGAGTCATGGCAATTTCTTCCTCCTAACGCGGCTGCTTCGTTTTATTGGGAAGATCTTGGTAGACGACATCTATTTGAACTCCTTGTTGATGGAAATGATCCCTCTAAATCAGAAAAATACGATATTGATAAGATTGGTGATCATTCACCACGAAGTGAGACTGGACCTACCAGACCCATACGAGTTACTATTGTAAAGGAAGACAAAAAGAACATTGTGAGAGTCAGTGACTGGATGCCGGCAATTGAGCCTACTTCAAGCATAAGCAGAAGACTTCCAACATCATCTTTGTCAGAGTTATCTGGAAATGAGTCTCAGCAATCTCATCTTCTGGCCTCGGAAGAGGCTGAGTTTCATGTGATTGTTGAGCTCGCTGAGCTTGGAATCTCCGTAATCGATCATGCTCCTGAGGAAATACTGTACATGTCAGTGCAAAACCTCGTTGTGGCATATTCAACAGGCTTGGGCTCTGGGCTTAGCAGGTGAGTTTATCAGGTTCTTAAGGTGTAGCTTTATTTTACAAATAAGGCCATCATTTTTCACCAGTGCAGTTATTCTAAATGACCATACTGAATTTCATATCTAATTTGATAACTGTGGTCTTTGTCTCTATGCATTCAGTGGTAATGTGTAAAGTTCCACATATTTCAGATGCAGAAAAGGATCTGCTTGAGATTTCCAACGGACAGCATTTGCTATGATCATGAATTGGCATTTACGCTTATCAGATCATGTTGGACTAATGCTGAACACTAATTGTCTTACAGTTTCAAACTAAGGATGCAAGGAATACAAGTGGATAACCAATTGCCGTTGGCACCAATGCCGGTTCTGTTCAGACCACAGAGAACTGGAGATAAAGCTGATTACATTCTGAAGTTTTCTGTTACTTTGCAATCAAATGCTGGTCTCGATCTTCGTGTCTACCCGTATATAGGTTTCCAGGGACGTGAAAATACTGCCTTTCTGATTAACATTCATGAACCTATAATCTGGCGCATTCATGAGATGATTCAGCAAGCCAACTTGAGTAGACTATCCGATTCTACATCGACAGCTGTATCAGTTGATCCATTCATCCAAATTGGGTATGTACATGATTTTCCTGATATATATTTATATGCTGTTTAATGAATGAGTCCATTCACAACACTTACCTATATGGTTTCATCCGTCCAAAAATGTAGGGTTCTTAACATCTCAGAAGTTAGATTTAAAGTATCCATGGCCATGTCCCCAAGTCAAAGGCCGAGGGGAGTGCTTGGATTTTGGTCATCCCTGATGACTGCTCTTGGGAATACAGAAAACATGCCAGTAAGTTTTCCATAGTAATTCATTTGTGAGAACGGCCTAACTAACAATAAGGACGCGATTAGCCTAGTAAGATACCAATTAAAAATGTTTGGGCTACTAGTATGTAAATTGACTTAGGGATTAATATGTGGTATCTATACGACTCTGGACGACCATGGCTTTTGTGCCGATATTGGAAAAATAAAATACCATTATAGCGTACCAATTGGCCAACATCCATAAATTGGTTTATAACCATCAGTTTTACCTTGTAGGATCACCACAGTGATTTTAGTCTACGAGTTTCACGGCTTTTAGGATTTGATTTGTCAATGTCCTAATTACTGCACATTCAGCCCAACCCAGCTGAATATTCATGTGTTTTGTCTTTTTTAATTTTCTTATCTTCAAACAGGTACGCATAAGTGAAAGATTTGGTGAGAACATATCCATGCGCCAAAGTACTATGATCAATAATGCTATTAGGAACGTAAAGAAAGACCTTCTTGGCCAGCCTCTTCAGTTGCTCTCAGGTGTTGATATTCTTGGCAATGCAAGTAGCGCTCTTGGCCATATGAGTCAAGGCATAGCTGCATTATCAATGGATAAAAAATTCATCCAAAGTCGACAGAGACAGGTTCGTTCATGGCTTAGATTTTGCTCCGTCTGCATGTTGCTGTTTCCTGTAGATACAACATAAACAATACAAGTTTCCTTCCATCACCTAATATGAGAAAATTGTCCTCTTAACACTTGAATGTTCCAATGGGTTCTGATACTAAACGCTCATGTGTTTCTCACATTTGGCAGGAGAACAAAGGTGTTGAGGACTTTGGCGATATTATCAGAGAAGGAGGTGGAGCTCTAGCGAAAGGCCTGTTTAGAGGAGTTACAGGCATATTGACGAAGCCTCTCGAAGGTGCAAAGTCTTCTGGTGTCGAAGGCTTTGTCTCAGGTTTCGGGAAAGGAATTATCGGTGCTGCTGCCCAACCTGTGAGTGGAGTTCTGGATCTTCTGTCGAAGACCACTGAAGGTGCAAATGCTATGAGGATGAAGATAGCAGCTGCCATTACTTCAGATGAACAACTTCTTCGCCGGAGACTTCCAAGAGCTGTTGGTGCTGATAGCCTGCTTCGACCTTACAACGAATACAGAGCACAGGGGCAGGTACAATTTGTACTCATGAATCTGTTTACACATGTATTCCAATATTTGTTTTTCTCTTGGTCAGCTGATGAGGAATGGATTTATTCGTGCTGATGACATATTGGTTTGATTCACCTAGAATATAATAATACTTGTGCAAAGATTAATTGTCCTATCTTTTGCATTTACAGGTCATATTGCAATTGGCAGAATCTGGATCATTCCTTGGCCAGGTTGATCTGTTCAAAGTGCGTGGGAAGTTTGCATTAACAGATGCTTATGAAAGTCATTTCATCCTACCAAAAGGAAAAGTTCTAATGATCACACATCGAAGAGTGATACTGCTACAAGTGAGTTACACAATACCCTCTTGCTCTCTGTAAATGCATAAGGTTTGATTGGTCTAGTTTCCGTCCTCTGTATATCTAAGAAATCCTCTTGACATCCGCAAAACGTTTAATGTTTCTAGCAACCCTCCAACATAATGGGTCAAAGAAAGTTTATCCCGGCCAAAGATGCGTGCTCTATACAGTGGGACGTTCTATGGACTGATCTAGTAACCATGGAACTGACTGACGGGAAAAAAGACCAACCTAACTCTCCGCCTTCGCGTCTCATACTCTATCTGCAATCAAAGCCACATGATTCCAAGGAACAAGTCCGTGTTGTCAAATGCAGTCCCAACACCAAGCAGGCCTTTGAGGTTTACTCAGCCATCGATCAAGCCATTAACTTGTATGGGCAAAATGATTCAAAGGTTAGAAGAGCTTTTTCTTTCACTTTTTAGTTACATTGACGCCACCCCTTGTTTAACCATTGACCTAACATGTTACATGCAAGTGTGATATTTACCACCATGGACAAGGAACCAAATTAAGATTATGTTTTTTTTTTTGTTCTTGGGTTTTAGGGAATGGTGAAAAACAAAGTGACAAGGCCATATTCCCCGATTTCTGAGAGTTCTTGGGCTGAAGGAGCTTCTCAACAAATGCCAGCTTCAGTTACACCATCTTCAACCTTTGGCACAAGCCCAACGACCAGCTCAAGTTAAAAGATTGAAGCTGTCTGAATCTTCCATTGCCCCCTCTTGCCTCCCCGGTAAAGACTACTCTTTCCCGCTTCTCCTCTGATCGCTAATAGACATGCTTTTGTTCTCAGGTGGGCGAGAGATCAAACACAGCTTTGGTAGAAAACAAAAAAAAAGGACATTTCAGTTTGTTCAATTTTTCCGGTGTAGGTTTTTGGTAATCATATCGTAGAAATATATAATGTGTATATATAAAAACGTCTGCAGTACAGTCTTTTCCAACATTAGACTCGTGTTGCTCAACACATGTATACGGGGCTGCATTATATATAATTTTATTTATTTATTACATATTTTTCCAAATAAACCAGTTCGGAAGTCTTCCTTCTCTTTTTCTTCAAAATTATGTACCAATGCAATAAATTCAAGCCGCCTGATAGTCCATGTTGCGTAAAAGAAAACAAGTTTTGTAGCATTCGGGTAAGATACAAACGTTTCTTTTTGAACGAAGTAAAAAGGTTAATTAAAAACATAAGACGCCCACCGTGGGGCTCGAACCCACGACCACAAGGTTAAGAGCCTTGCGCTCTACCAACTGAGCTAGACGGGCTAATTGATTACCTTAGTCGATATACTGTATTTAATACCTTTATATTATTCTCAACCCCATAGAAAGGAATCTAATCTAAATATAGTACGGATGTTTATCATTCAAATAGTATATTTTCGTTTATTTGTTTTACAATTCAGATTAGTGTAAACTTGTAACGAGGCACTTTAGAAGGATGACTAAATATCGAAAGAAATATGACTTCTCTGTTTTCATTATATATAATAATTTAAACGCTAGAAGGAGTTGCGCCGGTAATTCTTGAACATTGTTTCTTTGATATTAGAGGAGGCAAAAAACGGATTGAATGAATTTTTTGGCATGCAATTGGTTTAGGCTTCCAAAAATGCCTTGCAATGCATCTAGGGATAGATCTCTGCAGGATCTATGCAGGGCCGGTCCTAGGGACAGCCGGATAAAACATTGGCCTCTGGCCCCCAAATTTTACTAATTAATATATATGAATATTAATTCCCCAAATTGCAAATTTTTCTTTTTTAATAAAACTTCTACTAAATTGTCTTTGCCCCCATAATTCTCAGGGCCGGTCCTGGATCTATGTTGCCGAACTGTCCACTGAATATAGATTGATAAATCTCTGCAATGCATCCAGGGATATTTATCACTGATGACCAACAATTATCTTATTTTTCAACTACTTTTTTTGGTCAACATTTTTGAACTCATTTCTGAATTCAAACTTATGCTATGTTTTGTGTTTCCAGATTCATTTATCTATTGTACAAAAACATGTTCTACTAGACTACTACATCATGTCTTTTCTAAAATACTAGCTTATCATTACTGAGAAGCACAAAGGAAACGTATATGATGACATGCTAGAGAAGATAATTGTATAAAATAACAGTCGGGGAAACCATTTTATTTCTCTTTAGAAAGTCAAACAACCTTGGCTCAAGCTTCTCCAACACCAAGTAACACCATCATAATTCATTCGAAAGAAGGTTTAGTTCCAAACTTGGTCGATGAGATCCTGATCCTCATGGGTTAACTACACAAACATTCTACTTGGAAGTAGTTTTTTTGTTATTGGGGCATCAAACAAAAGAAACGTAGACAGAAAGACTATTAGTCATCGACTTCCAACAACAGTAGACCTCACAGGTCATTGACTAATAAATCAATAGAAGATTACAGATCATTGCTCCATATTGAGAACGTGTGATTGCGTTACAAGCTCTGGATTTCAATTTGGGATTTTTTTTTTCCACTTCTTAAACGTTTATTAGTTGTGTTAACTAACGATGTTAATTACCAGTTTAACATAGTTGTATTTTGGCACAATTTAAAATAGTTTGGTATTTAAGATTTCAATGATAGATTTGAGCAACATGTTTTAACTCCATCCGAAGGATCTAAATATGGTACGGATCGATGTTTATCATTCAAATAGTATATTTTGGTTTATAATTTAAGTGTTACAATTCATATTAGTGTAAACTTGTAACGAGGCATGGTTAACATAGAAGGATATATGACTAAATATCGAAAGAAATATGACTTCTCTATTATTATTATATCATCGTACTTTTGGAGTATAACATCGTAGAATTAGCTAAAATGTGAAATGTAAAAAAAAAAAAAACGTAATTTAAACTCTATTTTGTAGTAGGAGGAGTTGCGCCAACAATTATTGAACATTGTTCCTTTAACATTGGAGGAGGGAAAAATGGATTGAATGGGATTTTTGGCATGCAATTGGCTCCAGCTTCCAAAAATGCCTTGCAGCAAGCAGGACCTATATGGCCGAACTGTCCAGTGAATATAGATTGAGAAATTTCTGCAATGCATCCAGGGATATCCATCACTGATGACCAACATTTTGTTATGTCAGGTAATCCTGGTATACCAAGACTTGGGTGGAATGGAAACGGAAAAGGAAATGGAATTGGAAACTGTGGTAGCTGAGCATTTGCCGAGACTACAATGCATATGACCGCCAGAAGGAAAGACACATTTTTAATAGACATGATGATATATTGCACTTAAAAGAAAAAAAAAAGAAAAAGATCCCTTCAAATATGAGTCTTTAATGAATTTGTTTTTGATTGATGAACAATAGTACATTCGTAGTTTATTTATATGGGAAGAAATGAAGCTACCATAACAATTACCTTGAAGAAACGTCTCCGGATTTTTATTAAAATTTAATTAGCCGTTTTCAATATTGAAATACAGTGGAAACCTCCACGAGAGGATGAGATGAACGAAATTAATAAAATATAACCTGCGGTCCTTAACTAAACCGATCAGGTCAGTTTCTATATTTCTTCGGTTTTGATTTGCAGCTTCAATTCAACTTTGTTCAGTTTCGTCTCTTTTCATTGGAACAGCCCGATGGCCGAAACCAAAACCTTCATAAATCGGTCGGAAATATCTCTCACAAAATCAGCTATCGCATCGATATAATCCTTAACTAAGTTGAAATCCGTTTTTATAGTCATCAATCTGCTTGCAGTTGTTAGAGGCGATATTTCATCTCTATATCTTTTGTATAATGGCTGCTTAGACGCATCTAGCATATCAAAAACTTCCGGGCTTATAAATTTGGTTTCTCTTTTCTGTTACCATCCTCAACATGATATGATGTTATGTTTTCACGAAACACATCATTCATCATCTGAACAATACCTACGTTTACATCTACTTCCGCTGTTGGTTCCTCTAACCTACCCGAAATACTACCAAACCTATCCGAGGTACTACCAAACCTATCCAAAGTGCTACCATAATATTGCACAATTGAATCAGTTTCTCTGTGGGTATACCAAATCTTGTAACCAAGCATAAATTCAGTTCTATATAAGTGATTTCATACTTTCCTAACAGAGACTAATCTATAATTCTGACATTTAGTACAATAACAATACATTTTACCGTATTCCGATGTCATGCTATTGTTTGACGCAAAGTTCATGAACTCCTCAACACCTTGTGCGAACTCATCCGTCAATTGACCCGTCGCGGGATCATGCAGAGGTTTGTCCATCCACGGTCGAAAATAATCATAAGGGTTTGAGGAAGACATTTTGTAAGTTTTTTTTTGTTGTGTTTATGTTGTGAATGAGGGAGAGAAATATTTATAGTGGAATTTCAGCGGATTTCCGAAAAATTTCCGAAGGATTTTAAAATTTCAAACGGCTATAAAACGGCTAGTTGAGCGGATACAGTAACAAATATATAACCGTCGGAAATCGGTCGGAATTTTCCGACAGACAGCCAACCCTCGGGAATCCGTGGGGAATTTCTGACCATGTTTCCGACGACCATTGATCCGTCGGGAATTTCCGACGACCCTAAACTCGTTGGGAATCAGTCGGAAATCCGTCCGGAAATTCCGACGGATCAATGGTCGTCGGAAATATCATCGGAAATGACTGTGTTTTCTTGTAGTGAATATCACATATCAAATGTATCTGACCTAGATGTGATAGCTTGAGAGGTCCCAAAAAGATTTTGTTGAACGATAAATTTATAAATTTCTCTCGAATCCTTCTTCTTCTTCTACTTCGAAGCAACAATTATCTTATTTTTGAATCATTTCTGAATCGATCTATACTTATGCTATATATGTTTTGTGTTTCCAAAATCACTTTTCGGGTCGGTTCGAGTCGGTTCTTTCGAGTTTTGGATAAGGAGGTTTATGACTTAAGGGAACCGAAATTTTTTTGGTTTGGTTTGGTTTGGGTAGGTCTTGGATTCGGGTCGGTTCTGGAATGTAAGTGAGACCGACATAGAACCGAATATATTCAGGTTCGGTTCAAATCGATTTTTTACCCGAATTACTCGAATTACCTGATTAACCAGAAATACTCGAAATAACTTAAAAAACCAACAAGGCAAAAATTCAAATTCCAAATCGAAAGTAATGTAAAAATTACAAATTGTCACAAAGAGTCGAAGACACAATCCAAAAGACATTAAGATAAGATGAACAACAAAATCAGTTCCAAACGCAGAGACATCAAAACCATATCAACCAAATATGGTACGGATGTTTGAGCAATAGTATAGTATAGAACCAAATCAACAAAATCAGTTCCAAATAGAGTTTGAGCAACTTTTTTTTTAACTCCATTCAAAGGATCTAAATATGGTACGGATGTTTTATCATTCAAATAGTATATTTTGGTTTATAATTTAATTTTTATAATTCAGATTAGTGTAAACTTGTAACGAGGCATGGTTAAACAACAAACAGAAGGATGACTGAATATCAAAAGAAATATGACTCCTCTATTATTATTATTATATCATCGTATTTTTGGAATATAACATCTTATTTTCTTTGGTGGCCCAACTTTAAACACAACGTAAGCCAAAATAGCATGGAGTGATGTTTCTAAACCAATGAAAGAAGGTGGGCTTGGTTTGCGACCTCTTAAGGAGGTGAATTCTGTTTGTTGTCTCAAGTTGGTATGGAGAATCGCCTCATCTCACCCTTCTCTGTGGGTTACTTGGATCAAGACATACTTAATTAGACGGGTCATTCTGGGCACTGAAGGACAACACAAGTTTAGGCTCTTGGATGTGGATTTTTTGTTTTTTTGAAGTATACAGAGAAGGCCAAACATTTCTACAAAGGGACATCGGGAGTGGTCAGAGCACATCTTTCTGGTTCGAAGCATGGTCTACCGGGCGACTTATTGAGATCACTGGGCCGAGAGGTTTCATCGACATGGGATATGGGATCCTAATTAATACAAGCACATGGCTAGTCTTGGGCATAATAACCGAACCAAAGGAAACCGAACCGAACCAATCCAAAATTGATGGTCCAGTTAGGTTATGGTTACTTCACAATAACCGAATGATTTTTATTTTTGATATCCATTGGTTATGGTTCGGTTCGGTTATATAACCGATAACCAATGGATATCAAATACTAAAGTTCAAAAACATAAAAATATGTTTACCTCCCCCAAGTATCGAACCGCAGACCACCAAGTCTTTTATTTAGTGTGCAACCAACTAGACCAATTGTGAAACTTGACAATTCATTACATATTATTTAACATAAAGGAATAAGAAAGTTTCGGTTAACCGAAATATTTCCGAAATTTAACCGAAATATTTTGAAATTTAACCGAAATAACCGAAATATTTCGAAATTTAACCGAAATATTTCGGTTACCATTCGGTTCTTAATTTTGTTAACCATACCAAACCAAACCGAAACTGAACCGAAAACTGTTCGGTTCTTATATGGATAGCAAAAGACATAACCGAACGTATCCGAAAACCGAAATAACCGAACCGAACCGAATAACCATATGCCCATGACTACAAATGGCTGTCACAAGGCTTGTATGATCTCGGAGACAAAGCTTGGTTGTTCGGCCAAGGGGTGATTCAATTTGGATGAGCTACTCTAGTCAAAGGAACTAATGTTGATGGAAGCGAGTAAGATGGCGAGGTGGATCGAGGTGTACCATACAAGCTGTGTAAGGCTCGTTATAAAACACAAGTTCTCAGGCCGAGGAGGTGCTGGTCTCAACTAGGCTTAGAGAAGACAAGTTTTGCTAAAAAACTTAAGTTTAGAGAAAAAGTTCTTATTTTATTTCATGGTGAATAAAAGGATACATATGGGGGGGGGCTTTTGGGGGGGGGGGGGGGGGGGGNGGGGGGGGCTTTTATAGCCAATTACATGAAGAAAAATCAGAAAAGAAAATTACAGAAATTAAAATAAAAGTCTTATTCTATGAAAGCATAAACTTTGGTTTAATGAAAATTAAAAGAGAGAAACATAAGGGATTAGTCAAGATAATCAAAATAATTTGAAATACTTACCTTACTTACCTTGCACCTGATTGGCTTTGAGCAAGAAAGGAAATCACGTCTTATTGATCTTGACCAAGTTTGAATTCTCTCTTAGGTGCTTTGGTCTTCACTTGAGATAGTGAGAATGTGGACTTGAGCTTGTCTAGACAAAAGGAGCCAGAATTCTTGAGTCTTAGAGTTTGGTTGACTCTTCTTGTGTTGGCTCTTTTGGAAGTCTCTGGAATTATAAGAATGTCTCCTGGTCTTCAAATAAATGTCTGTCTCGAACTGATCCAGGTCAAGTTTTGGTTCATTGCGTGCCTCTGATGAATCTCTCTAGTTGGACCAAAATCTTTGGAGAGGTGCACATATGTCATTTTCAAGTTCGATTGGCATTGTGCAATTGGTTTTAGTGAACTCCGATTTAGCTGTTGGTCTGATGACCTCATCATACCCTCCCTTTTGTTTGAGTTTTGTCCTCAAAACTAATTCACCTGCACATAGATGAGGCAAGTTAGTATCTCGGATTGTTTGAGGGTTAAGAAGTTTACCTCGATTAATAAATGGCTTGTGGCTCGGTTGGATTTGTGGATGTGCAATGACACTTATAGGCTCATGTGTCTTTGCTTTTCTCAACAATGGATTAATATCTACTCTGTTCGTTCAAAGGTTAATTAAAAACATAAGACCCCAACGTGGGGCTCGAACCCACGACCACAATTTTAAGAGTCTTGCACTATACCAACTGAGTTAGACGGGCTAATTGATTATGTTTGTCGATATACTGTATTTAAGACCTTTATATCATTCTCAACCCCATTGAAAGGAATCTAATCTAAATATGGTACGGATGTTTATCATTCAAATAGTATAATTTGGTTTATTTTTTTCACAATTCAGATTAGTGTAAGCTTGTAACGAGGCATGGCCGCATGGTTAACGTAAAAGGATGAGTAAATATAGAAAGAAATATGACTTCTCTATTATTATTATTATATCATCGTACTTTTGGAGTATAACATCGTAGAATTAGCTAAAATGTGAAATGTAAAAAAAAAAAAAACGTAATTTAAACCTATTTTGTAGTAGGAGGAGTTGCGCCAACAATTATTGAACATTGTTCCTTTAACATTGGAGGAGGGAAAAATGGATTGAATGAGATTTTTGGCATGCAATTGGCTTCAGCTTCCAAAAATGCCTTGCAGCAAGCAGGACCTATATGGCCGAACTGTCCAGTGAATATAGATTGAGAAATTTCTGCAATGCATCCAGGGATATCTATCACTGATGACCAACATTTTGTTATGTCAGGTAATCCTAGCATACCAAGACTTGGGTGGAATGGAAACGGAAAAGGAAATGGAATTGGAAACTGTGGTAGTTGAGCATTTGCCGAGACTACAATGCATATGACCGCCAGAAGGAAAGACACATTTTTAATAGACATGATGATATATTGCACTTAAAAGAAAAAAAAAAAAAAAGATCCCTTCAAATATGAGTCTTTAATGAATTTGTTTTTGATTGATGAACAATAGTACATTCGTAGTTTATTTATATGGGAAGAAATGAAGCTACCATAACAATTACCTTGAAGAAACGTCTCCGGATTTTTATTAAAATTTAATTAGCCGTTTTCAATATTGAAATACAGTGGAAACCTCCACGAGAGGATGAGATGAACGAAATTAATAAAATATAACCTGCGGTCCTTAACTAAACCGATCAGGTCAGTTTCTATATTTCTTCGGTTTTGATTTGCAGCTTCAATTCAATTTTGTTCAGTTTCGTCTCTTTTCATTGGAACAGCCCGAGTGACAATATCACATATCAGATACTGACCTAGATGTGATAGCTTGAGATGTCCCAAATAGATTTTGTTGAACGATAAATTTATAAATTTCTCTGGACTCCTTCTTCTTCTTCTACTTCGAAGCAACAATTATCTTATTTTTGAATCATTTCTGAATCTATACTAATGCTATATATGTTTTGTGTTTCCAAAATCACTTTTCGGGTCGGTTCGAGTCGGTTCTTTCGAGTTCCGGATAAGGAGGTTTATGACTCTTTATGGGAACCGAATATTTTTTGGTTTGGGTCGGTTCGGGTAGGTTTTGGATACGGGTCGGTTCTGGAAATGTAAGTGAGACCGACATAGAACCGAAATATATTTGGGTTTGGTTCAAATCGATTTTTTACCCGATTACTCGAATTACCCGATTAACCAGAAATATTCGAAATAATTAAAAAACCAAACAAAGCAAAAATTCAAATTCCAAATCGAAAGTATACAATGTAAGAACTACAAATTGTCACAAAGAGTCGAAGACACAATACATTAAGATAAGATGAACAACAAAATCAGTTCCAAACACAGAGACAACAAAACCAAATCAACCAAATATGGTACGGATGTTTGAGCAATAGTATAGTATAGAACCAAATCAACAAAATCAGTTCCAAATAGAGTTTGAGCAACTTTTTTTAACTCCGTCCAAAGGATCTAAATATGGTACAGATGTTTATCATTCAAATAGTATATTTTGGTTTATAATTTAATTTTTACAATTCAGATTAGTGTAAACTTGTAACGAGGCATGGTTAACTTAGAAGGATGACTGAATATCGAAAGAAATAAGACTTCTCTATTATTATTATATCATCGTATTTTTGGAGTATAACCTCGTAGTATTAGCTAAAATGTTAAAACTACAAAAAAACAACATAATAATAATAACATACTCTATTTTGTAGTAGGAGGAGTTGCGCCGGCAATTCTTGAACATTGCTCCTTTAACATTGGAGGA